>AWOL01S0081566.1:0-10254 GCA_000715115.1 Nicotiana otophora | reverse complement strand
GAGCTTCAATGACAAGTGAATTTTGCACGTTTAAAATTAGAATTCCTAGTTTATGGCTTAAAGAAATTTTGCACTTAAAATATGTTCAAATCTCTCAAGAGACNCTTTGTTAATAACATAAAAAGGAAATAAAGCATGAATACTAAAGAAAGTTTCTTGTGAAAAATTTAGAGCTTCAATGACAAGTGAATTTTGCACGTTTAAAATTAGAATTCCTAGTTTATGGCTTAAAGAAATTTTGCACTTAAAATATGTTCAAATCTCTCAAGAGACGGGCAAATAATAAAATATAACACTTTCCAATGTACGGTAAGACTGAAGTATTTTATATTTTTGATTTATAATGGTTTGAGTTTTATCACAACTCGATCCTGAAATTATAATTGCGCAAAAAAAACTTTATTGGAGTATTTCTAAGTACTTGAAACATAAAGACATATATTTTATTAGAGAAACAATTTTATGTATATACTAATTTCTTAATTTATACCATTTTCATTTTTACTTGAAAAACGTAATCCTATCTCTGATTGCAGTTGACAAATTAAACTGAATCCTATGATTATGATATTGCTTGGTCACAAATACTGTTTGTATCTTTTTTTAAAGTTAAGGAACTTAAACTGTTTTATAATCATATAGAATAAATTGTCTCATTTGACGACAAGAAATCTTTGTTCCAATTAAACAATGAATTCTTGTGCCTCCAGGGTCAAATGTTTGTGCAAACGGAAGCGAATTTTTCTTAAATTTTTGGAGTACGTTTATTTTAAGCCACTAGATACAAATGATTTGGTTAGAGTAAACTTTAACATATTCTTGAGCTTTCTCTTATTAATAAAACAAATTAATATAAAATCCTCCTGGAGTAGTTGAAAATTTAGAGTCCGTTTGGATGAGCTTATTTTAAGTGACGTTTAAACCAAAATAACTTTTAAGCCAAAGCTAGAAATTTTGCACGCTTCAAAACACTTTTTTTATTTTATCCAAACAGTAAAAAATGACTTAAAAGTTATTTTGGCTTAAAAACACTTAAAATAAGTCAATCCAAACGGGCTCTTAAATCATAGTATCAAGTATCAACTGTCAAACCAAGCGTTCCCTGGATTTGGTCAGATCGTTAATTAATCATAAACTTAAAATTTTTAGCCTTTATTTATTTATTTATTTTTACGTATATCTACCGCCTTTCCGAGGGAGGGGAGGACTACTGTTTCAGTGCATTGTATTTTATCTTTATCACTTTTTTATTTTTAGTTATTATTTTTTTTATTTTTTGTTTTCCGCAGGCTACACTTTGTAGAGTTTAAGTTTAATTCATTGAAGGCGTAAAAAATATTCAGAACATTAAATTCAACTTCATATATCTATACTAAGCATGCCTTCTAAGTTCTAACTTAGAAAAGAATGAGTAATATGTTAAAACCAGGAAAATTCTACTATGTAAAGAGTCCAGAAAAAACATGATCATTCAGGAAATAATAAACATATCTTATCAATAAATAAAGATATTTATATTGCTACTTTCCATAGTGCCCATGATTTTAAGAGGGGATTTTCAATTAATTTCCTAAGTTTGGAAAAAACAAGAACTCAAATAGTTCCAAAAAAGCTATAATAGCGAAATATTGCACTTAATTGCAGAATAATGGAAAAGAGCAAGTTTTCTTTCTGTTACATTTGTCATATTCCACTACTAAATAACATAATAATACTTATAATTCGGAGATAACATTTCTTTCTTTTACTTGTGGATCTCTACATAATCACAGTTTGTTGTATTTTCTTCTTTCTCCTTGCATGACATCAAAGGATTCGATCCAAAAAGTATTTCGCGTTCACGTAGGATTTGAGGAAAGGGCACCCTAAGAGCGTAATGTACACAGCTCACCCTGATACAAGCATTAGTGGTTGCTTCCACGTCAAGCTCAAGTTTTCTTTTTGTTACATTTCTCCTATTCCACTACATAATATAATAATACTGACATTTTGGAGATAACATTTCTATCTTTTACTTGTGGATCTCTACATAATCACAATTTGTTGTATTATCTTCTTTCTTCTGTTATGGCACTAATGACAAAAAAATTATCATAAATGGGATCCCTCTATTACAGAGGACACCAAGAATTCGCTAATTGTTTTTTTGCAAATAATTTCCTGATGATTAGTTGATTACCATATATTTTTAGCCAGAGTCGACAATGAACTAATGATGATTGCGGTTTATTGCATAGCTAATATTGGTAAAGTTAATTACCTCGCATTCATTTGATTGGTGACAGGATGTTGTTTCCTTTTTGTTGTCGTTGTTGATAATGACATAAATACATTTAAGCTTGCAATAACGATTAACGATATATAAAGCATTCAATTATTATTTGATTAATTAGTGGTAGTAGTACTGTAGTAATAATGAAAACAATATCAATTTCTGGACATGTTTGGATCGACTCTGCTAAAGGAAGAGAAAAAAAGAAGAGAGTTTTCTTTTTAATGGCCGTGTCTGAGATATAGCATGTAATTTGATTATCCCATTATATATTTACTGATATCGAAATTTAGATAGATAAAGAAAAAATCATCTACTTTTTTCTTATGCTTGCATGCATTCTATCTTGGTGTCACATGGTTTTGTTCTAGCTTCGTCAACTACTAAACTATACCTTGGACGTTGCAACCTACGTGTATACGGTCGAAATCGAGCTTGTGGTGCATCCTAACCTCTGATATGGTAAACCAGGCTCGAGACATGACAATAAAGAACTGAAAATCGACCCCAAGTCCTACCGGGCTAGAACCCGGAGACAGGACGCCTGCCTTCGAGAATATCGAGGCCATGATCCCGGAATCGGTCCTAGCCCCGAATGATTTTGAAGAAACATTGTCAGCATAGCCAATGGAAGACCGAAATATCCATGACCGGACGGATATTACGGAGGAAATCTCGGCACGTACCGATAAAGAAATGACAGTCAGTGAATCAAAAGATTTTTTTACCTTTTATAGAATTGTACCAAACGTAGGACTCCTCTACTATATTGTAACGACTCAACCGGTCGTTTTGAGCATTTACATCCCGTTCAACTATTTGAAGTCTTGAGTAGCTTCATATGATGTATTATGACTAAATTTGAATTTTTGTATTCGACCTCGGATCAAAGTTTTGATGATTCCGTTAGGTCCGGATGGTGATTTTGTACTCGGGCATATGCCCGAAATTTAATTTGGATATTTCTAGAATGTTTCGACTTTATTTTTTCAAGCATAAGTGGTATTGCATTAAGCAAATGAGCTCCAAATTCAGTTTTGATTAAAGCATTAGATTCATATTGAAATTACGGAGCCATAGCAAAAAGAATCGTCGAATTCGGACATCGTATGAGAGAGTTATGCCAATTTCTGTGTCAGGAAAGATGTCCCATCGCCAGCACCCAGGGTAGCGTGGGGCGCTAGCCCTGGTACTGAGATTTTTTTGAGATTCTGAAAACAGCGCCACAGGCAGCGCCCCACGTCACATGTGGCGCTACAAACATTAAATCCCTATAAACGGGGAACTTCGCCATTTTTGACATAAATAGAGTTGGGGACCTTAGTTTGGGCGATTTTCAGAGGCGAATTTCACCACACAATTTGGGGTAAGTGTTCTTGAATCCCTTGTGATTATATTTCATGAATTAATCTTCGTTTTCGGCGTTAGATTATTGATTTTTCAAGAGAAATCGGAGGAATTTTTTACAATTCCATAAATTGAATTTTCGAGCTGTGAACATCGATTCAGAGTCGGATTTGAATGAAATTAGTATGGTTGGACTCGTAAGGAAAATTTAGCATTTTAATATGGAATTGTTTCCTACACCTCGTATTGATAGTATTGAATTATTTGTGACTAGATACGAGGCATTGAGAGGCCAATTCGCGAGGCAAAAGCCTATTGGAATAAAGAATTGCACGGTTTGAGGTAAGTAACACTTTTAAACTTAGAGCTGAGGGTATGAACCCTGATTATATGTGTTATGTGATTTGTTTGGAGGTGACGCACATGTTAGGTGGCGGGCGTGTGGGTGTGCACCGTAAAAATTGAGACTCAGTCGATTCCATAGAGTTATATAATCAATTAACTTGTATTTTTCCATGTATTTTTATGTGTTAGAGAAACTGAGCGATTACTCATGTTAGAAATCATGCTTAGGCAAATGTTGATATTATTGGGACCCACTGAGGTCATTTGTGCTGTCGAATTGTATGTTCAAACTATAATTTCATACTCAGTCATATTCATTCATTGCATATCATATCTCAGTCTCTATTATTATTTATTGATACACCATATTATCATTTTTGGCTAATTTCATGACATTGTGAACCCGAGATATTGAAGAGATTGATGATTGAGTGAGGCCGAGGGTCAGATTGTGAGGATATTATGGGATCGAGCTGCACGCCGCAACATATTTTTATTTATTTATTTATTTATTATAGCGCTTGGGCTGAAAGAGCCCTTCCGGAGTCTGCACCCCCTACAGTGAGCGCAGTGGATATTATATTTGGGATGGAGTTCCCTGGGCATGGAGTTGCCATATATATTCACTTATGGGATAAAGTTCCCTGTGCATAGAGTTGCCTTATTTATTTATATTTGGGATGGAGTTCCCTGGGCATGGAGTTGCCTTATTTATATTTGGGATGGAGTTCCCTGGGCGTGGAGTTGCCTTATTTATTTATATTTGGGATGGAGTTCCCTGGGCATGGAGTTGCCTTATTTATTTATATTTCGGATAGAGTTCCCTGGGGTGGATTGGCCCTTTACAGTACTGAGTAACTGAATGTCAGTTATTATGTATATATATATTTGGGATAGATCTTCCCTGGGCTGGATTGGCCATATACAATACTGTGAGATTTAGTACTCTGAGGGTGTGAGTACATGAGTTCATCACTGTGCTAAATTGCATTAGACATACATACTTGACATGTAGGCAAAGAGAAGTATTTTTCCTCATGCCATCTGATAATGTGATTTCTTATCCGTCGTTAAAGTTTTGAGAAAAATTACAAATTTCAGACTTACTCATATTTTCGGCGACTGTCGGCAAAAGATTTGAGTTTTACTATTATATTGAAAAGAAAATGTTTATTTTTCAGAATTTTATACGAGCTGAGCATTTTATTATTGAGTTATTACTTGTGCTGCTTTAAATTGTTTTGTTATAAGATGTTATTAGTTATTGGAGTTGGACTCTAACCCTTGTCCCAGCTCGTCACTACTTTCAACCTAATGTTAGGTTTGTTACTTATTGAGTACATAGGGTCGGTCACTCATACTACACTTCTGCACCTTGCGTGCAGATTTATGATGCTGATGTTGCTGCGTACGACGGGAGCTAGATCTGAAGATGTACATGTGTTCCAGTCATTCCTGTCTCTTGTTCATGGTAGCTTTATAAATTTTAATCTATTCATGTATATTTCAGATAAATGATGTATTTTTATTTCACACCAGTTTTGTAATTCTAATCTTAGAAACTCATTATTTGTATTACCAGTCCTTGGGAAGTATATTAGAGTCAATTAAATATTAATTGAATCAGATTGTTATTATTTGGCTAACCTAGCGGGTGAGGTTAGGTGCCATCACGGCTAGTTGAATTTTGGGTCGTGACATATATAAAGAGGGTCTGATAATCCATAAAGTAGGTTGTAACATGCATTCCAAGGCAATATAACATTATTTTTTTCTGTTATTAGTTCTTCTTCTTTCGTTATTCAGTGCTTGTTGTTATGAGCCCAGATCGAGGGCAAATACCTCACTAAGGCTTAAATTGTCTTCCTCGTGTGGTTTGATCTTACATCATCCTTACTTTTTTAATTTGTCTTTATTTACTGCTTTGTGTCAAATAAAACTGAGTGTCCTTAAAACCACTTACAAATTTAATTATTATCCGATTTTGAGGGTAAACAATTTGGCGCCCACCGTGGGGCTAAGGATAATAGTGGCTNGGCAATATAACATTATTTTTTCTGTTATTAGTTCTTCTTCTTTCGTTATTCAGTGCTTGTTGTTATGAGCCCAGATCGAGGGCAAATACCTCACTAAGGCTTAAATTGTCTTCCTCGTGTGGTTTGATCTTACATCATCCTTACTTATTTAATTTGTCTGTATTTACTGCTTTGTGTCAAATAAAACCGAGTGTCCTTAAAACCACTTACAAATTTAATTGTTATCCGATTTTGAGGGTAAACAATTTGGCGCTCACCGTGGGGCTAAGGATAATAGTGGCTATTTGATACAAAGTTTTGTAACACACACTACTTTACGCTCGTTCTTTGGAGTGTCTCTAATTTCAGTTTAAATCTAAAAATGTCAAACTCCTAGTCAGCACCTCTACATATTGGCAATGAGTCTGGTAATCATGGCGAAAATAACAACATAGTACTCAGTGGCGAGGTACCACATGTTGATCCCATCGGAATTCCGGTCACTGACCTGATTGACGCTAACTCACATGTGGCCATCGACACAAATCTGCCTACTGACCCCGAGAATAGCGTCTGTGGTGAAGCCCGATCAGCAGCGCGAAATACAAAAGACATTGGAGGGGACAGGATCAATTTGCGGGTGATTTTCAAAATGTTGTAGGCTCAACAAGCGGCGATAGCACAGTTACAGAACCAAAGCCACGCGCCGAGCAGAATTGAACCCAATCCATCCCGAGAAATCACCCGCGAAACGAATCGGTCGTAGGAGGCCAACTGAAAATGAATCGGGGACCAAACCCGAGATCGTGAAGATGTTTTAGGAACTAACAAAATGGGTAGAATCAGGGGAGAAGAAAATCGAAGCTAATGATAAAAAGGTGGAAACCTACAATTCGAGGGTCGACCAAATCCCGGGAGCACCACCGATATTAAAAGGCCTGGATTCCAAGAAGTTCGTTCAAAAACCTTTTCCTCCGAGTGCGGCTCTGAAGCCGATCCCTAAGAAGCTCCGCATGCCCGAGATTCCTAAGTACAACGAAATGACCGACCCAAATGAGCATGTGACCTCCTATACATGTGCCATCAAAGGAAATGACTTAAAGGATGATGAGATCGAGTCTGTCTTGTTGAAAAGGTTTGTGGAGACCCTGTCAAAAGGAGCTATGATATGGTATCACAACTTACCTCCTAATTCCATTAACTCGTTCGCTATGCTTGCAGATTCCTTCATAAAAGCATACGCTGGGGCTATCAACGTCGAGACCAGGAAGTCAGACCTTTTTAAAGTAAAACAAAAGAATATGATATGCTCAGAGAGTTCGTGTCCCAGTTTCAAATGGAACGGATGGACCTGCCTCCGGTCGCTGATGATTGGGTCGTTTAGCTTTCACCCAAAGACTCAACATTCGAAGCTCATTGGTTTCGCAACAGTTGAAACAAAACTTGGTAGAATATCTGGCCGTCACTTAGGCCAATGTCCATAACCGATATCAATCGAAAATCAGGGTCGAAGATGATCAGCTTGGGGCCCCTTCCATGTCCGTATATCTCGTCAGAACCATCGACAGAGTCAAGAGAGATATCGATCGTGAACCGAGATCAAATAGGGATCAGTATCAGTTGTACAATGGAGACCGAATAAGCAATAGGTCCGGGCGTAATCCTATGAGAAATGAAAGGAGAAATGACCGAGGTCAAACTAACTGGGGAATCATGAACAAAAACAACTTCGATAGGCCCGTCGGGCCTAATGAAGCACCAAGATTATCAGAGTACAACTTTAACGTCGATGTCGCCGTTATCATATATGCCATCGGACACATCAAAGGTACCAGATGGCCTCGACCTTTACAGTCTGATCCAGCCCAAAAGGAGCCTAACCTAATGTGCAAATATCACGACACTCATGGCCACATAACAGAAGACGACCAACAATTAAGAGAGGAGGTGGCCCGGTTATTCAACGATGGACATCTCTGAGAGTTACTGAGTGATCGGGCCAAGAACCACTTCAGGAACAGGGATTCTAATAAACAGACTGAGTAGGAGGAACCTCAGCACGTCATTAACATGATCATCGGTGGGGTCGACATTCCCCAGGGGCCAATGCTGAAGCGCACCAAAGTATCTATCACAAGGGGAAAACGGACTCGGGATTACATACCGGGAAGAACCTTGTCTTTCAACGATGAAGACGCTAAGAGGATCGTGCAGCCCCACAACGATGCACTGGTAATATGGGTACTCATAAATAAATCTCGAGTTAAGAATGTGTTAATTGATCCAGGTAGCTCAGCCAATATCATCAGATCAAGGGTCGTGGAATAATTCGGCCTACAAGATAAGATTGTACCTGCGGTCCAAGTCCTGAACGGGTTCAACATGGCATGTGAGACCACTAAAGAGGAGATAACATTACCGGTGAACGTCTCCAGAACCATTCAGGAAGTCAAGTTCTATGTAATCTAAGGAGATATGAGATACAACACTTTGTTTGGGAGGCCATGGATTCACAACATGAGAGCAATACCCTCAATACTGCACCAGGTGCTGAAATTCCCGACACCCGGAGTAAACGATTGCCAAGGAAATGTTCGCGGTCGATGAGGTGATCCTGACATCCACACTCTCGACATCGAAGGCTCCGAATCTGATGGCCAAAGACGAGGCCAAATAGTAACTACCGGTACCAGCTCCTTCATAGCCCCCGACGATTCTGACGCTGCCAAATCAACGGTCGAGAAACTGGAGCAAGTCGTACTAATCGAATATTTTCTTGATCGAAAGGTATACCTGAGCACGGGGTTAAGCCCCAAGCTCAGGAAAAAACTCATTCAATTTCTTATTGCTAATGAAGATTGTTTCGTTTGGTCCCACCTTGATATGATAGGGTGTAACGACCCAACTTGTCGTTTTAAGAATTTACGCCCCGTTCAATGACTAGGTCTCGGGCAGCTTTGCAATATGTATTATGACCTGCGGGTATGGTCGAGTTTGATTTACTAAAGATTTGGAATTTAATTAAACGAACAATCCTTAATTTGAAGCTTAAATAGAAAGAGTTGACCGGAGAGTTGACTTTTGAGAAAATGACTCCGGAATAAAATTTTGATGATGTCAATAGCTCCGTATGGTGAGTTTGGACTTAGGAGCATGTCAGAAAAATTATTTGGAGGTCTGTAGTGGAATAAAGCTTAAAATGCCGAAAGTTAAATTTTTGGGAAGTTTGACCGGGGGGTAGACTTTTTGATATCGAGGTCAGAATCCGATTCTGGAAATTTGAATAGGTCCGTTATGTTATTTATGACTTGTGTGCAAAATTTGAAGTCATTCCGGATTGTTTTGATATGTTTTGGCACAAGATATAGAATTTGAAAGTTCAAAGTTTATAGATTTTGATTTGAGGTGTAATTCGTCGTTTTGATGTTGTTTGATATGATTTGAGGCCTCGAGTAGGTCCATGTTATGTTATGGAATTTTTTGGTATGTTCGGACGGGGTCCTGAGGGCCTCGGGTGAGTTTCGGATGCTTAACGGATCAAATTTGGATTTGGAAGAGGAGTTGAAGCAGCTAGGCTGCTGGTGTGATCGCACCTGCATGAAAAACGGCCACAGGTGAGAGCTCGCGGATGCGAGAAATGAGTCGCGGAAGCGGAAAATCGACGGGCTGGCCAGGCACCGCGGGTGCAAATAATTATTGCGGGTGCGAAAAATTGGCCGCAGATGCGAAGGCCGCGGGTGCAAAATATTTGCCGCTACTGCGAAAGATTGGCTGCGAGTGCGAAAAAATTTACTGCAGGTGCGAAGAAATCACCGCGGATGCGAAAACCCCTGGGCAATACAAAAACAGAGGGGATCCGAGCTTTTGCCATTTATGGGCATTTCAAGCTCGGGTTTGGTGATATTTGGGCAAGGTTTTCGCGGGAAAACTTGAGGTAAGTCCCTTGTGATCATTTCTACTCCATAATATTGAATTATCATCGAATAATCCGATTAGATTACATATTTTTGAGGTGTAAATCGGGGGTTTGAACTTAGGGATTTGAAAACAAAAACTTAAGATTTGGAGGTTGAGTTGTTATTGGAATTCGATAAAATTGATATGGTTGAACTCGTATCGGAATGGGTGTTCGGATTGCATAAAAATTTTGTTGGGTTCCGAGGGGCGGGCCTCGCATTGACTTTTGTTGACTTTTTTGGAATACAATTTTACATCGACGCATTATTATCCGGAATTATTTCCGATGAATTTTAATGAAGTTATACAATTAATTTG
>AWOL01S0081543.1:0-13385 GCA_000715115.1 Nicotiana otophora | reverse complement strand
TTTTTATTATAGAATATTGAATATTGTTCAAATTGTATAATAATGATTCCCTCTATAAAGCATTATTTGAGAATAATCTAAACAAAAGATTAAGACAACTAATTTGGTAAATTATTTTCTTTATTATGTATTAGGCAGCATAAGAAGTATCATTCTGCATGATTATACTTTTTCCTCTATGATTAAATTTAGTTGGGTACTTCCTCTGTGTTCAATAAATAATTCAACATTATATAAATTTCAAAATACATAAATATAAAATTAACGATTTTTAAAAAAGTTCAACAAATAATTATGGTAAAGAAAGTTGTAATATACCCGAGAGTCAATCATATCAAATGAAACTAGAAAAATACTGCAATGCTTCAATTTAAGGTCAATTTGATTAGTATTTAGAGTGATTGAAAAAATAAATTTATTTTTAATAAATTATTCAGATATGTCATTAAACTAGAATAACATACAAATTTTCTAGTAAAACAATTCCGAATAATTAAAAATTACAATTAGTTTTTCAAAGAACAGAAAAAAAAATTTCGTCAACTATTTGGAAATAAATTGAATATGTTTTATTATTCAAATTTTGATTAATATAAAAAGAAAAAATAATACATTAACACAATTGAAAATACTAAAAGAGTAAAACTATATATATTCAATTTAAATAATGATAAAATACATCGTGGCTTATTTTTCAATTATTCAATCAATTTTTTATAATCAATTTTAAGTTTGGTGGTGCAAAACTATTTTTTTTTTAAATAAAAATATANTTTTTTTAAATAAAAATATGTAGAACCTATGTAGAAATATTCTACATTGCACTTGAAGTATTGTAAAATCTTTGTAAAATAAAGTGTCAGACTTTAACAAGTACTATAAAGTGATTGGTATAGTAATACAATTTCAGAAAAATTAAAATACACATAACGCAAAAGATTAAAAAAAATAATACTGGTAAATGTGGTTTTATACATTATTATACAAATGCCTATGTTTTTTTCTTTCCCCGAAGACGAATAAAGTGTGTAATTAGCAATAGACCAAAAAATATTAAAAGGAAAAAAATAAGAAAAAAGAGCAACAATTGGGCATGTGCATCGCATAGGTACGTCATCTAGTAATGGCTAATACAAAGGACATTCGTAGAGGAATGAAGGTGTTGACCTGAGCGGTTTAGGTTTTGATAATTGACAAAGGATATGAACCAGGTTCATGGATACTGTACACATGTTACAGTCAGATTCAAGCAAAAGGTATACACGTGCAAGGGATAAGTATAAGTGGTTATTTATGATAATTTCTGAACAAAAATGTTGCATATTTGATAAGGAACAGGACTCCTTACTTGAAGAGAACTCTGTCCAATATAAGAAAAGAGTTAGAAGTTGAAGTTAACTAGAACTCTTCCACCAAGGAAAGTTAAAGCATCAGGTTTCTAGTTAATCCTAATCGTACTAACTCTTTCTCTCTCTTTCTCTCTCTCTCTCTCTCTCTCTCTCTCTCTCTCTATATATATATATATATATATATAGTTGTATTCTCTTTTACAGGTGATGTACACATACTGAAGTTAAACAAGAATTGAGAGCAAAATAGCAAGGCATTTTGTGAGCAACTCCTGTGCGTTTCAAGAGTGCGAAACTGAAGCTACATGAACCAGATTGAAGAATCAGTTCCATGTGTCTAGCTTTTATCCTCGTTCAATTGTAGCAGGAGCTTTTGAGTTGTACCTTTCAGCTTTTCTTTAGAAGTAATTGTATTAAGTACTTGAGTTGTATCATTCAAGTTAGAGTTAACTTGAAGTAGTCGCAACAACTTGTGGTGTGTTGCCACAAGGGTTAGAGTTGATACTTAGGTTTGCAAGAGTTTGTAAACATTGTTATTTGGCTCAGAGTTGTAGTAAAATGTTGGAAAAAATTCTACTGGGGAGTAGGTCGTGATTTTCTCACCTTTTGAACCGGGTGCAGTCCACGTAAAAATACTTGTATTTTTTACTTTCTGTATTACTTATTCCGCAATTGTAGCTTAAGGAACTCATAGAAGAACCAGATCCTTCTATAATCCAGTGCACGCGAAAATTGGACACCACACAAATCACCCCCTCTTGTATGACATTGAAGTATAAAATATCCGAAGGGAAATCAACTACGCAAACTAGGGGTGAACGTTCGGTATTTCGGTTCGGTATTTAAGAATTACGGCTCGGTAGTTCGGTATTCGGTTTATCAATTGTGTATACCAAATACCGTACCAAAGTAGTTTAGTACGGTTTGGATTTCTTGTTTGGTTCGATACGGTTTCGGTACGGTTTCGATTTTTCAATTGCATAATAAATTTGCATGATAATTTCTGTAAGATAATAAGAAATGCAACATCAATCATGCATTAACGAGAGCTGCCTTATTTGCATATAAGACTGAGGCAGCCAAGATTATTGAAAAATTTGAAACGAGAAGTATTTGATCATTACAGCCATTGAACAAAATAAAATAGACCAAATTTTAATAGAGCAAATATATGAAACGAAAGGGTAAAAAGAGTTGGATGAAAAAGCACGATAACTTCTTAGGTAGGAACATATTCCCCATTGCATAAGTTTTTTTTTTTTTTTTTAATTTCAACTCTGGCTTATCCAGTTTTCCTTCTTTGAGAAACAAATGTTCTATTAATAGAATCCAGAGGCACTTTCATGCCATAGAATCAGTAAAGATGCAAGCAACAAAGTCTAATAGTGGAACGTAATTTCTGCACTTCTGTTGTAAGCTCAAAATTGTACACACAATAATCATGAGCTCTGGCTAATGCCGATTTTCCATGACAAGTGATGGAATCCTACAAAGTGCATGCCTTTTCAGAACTATGGCTTCTTCAACCAAATCAGATTAATATTCCCCTTGCCGATAACATGCAAATTAAGCATAATAGCATATTACTCTAGCACTAAGTAAACGGATGACACAGAAACAAGAGAAGTGAGGCATATAAATACTGGCACATCTCTCAAGATTGAGGCACCTAGCCGGTACCATTGCTTAATTAAAATTAGACTACACACTATATTTAACATTAGACTACACACTATATTTAGTAAAAAAATTCGGTATTTCGGTTTTAATATCGAAATACCAATATCTTAATACCGAGGAACGTACCGAAGTAATGAACTTTTGAAAACTCCATACCGAATACCGAAGAACCGAAACCGNAGATTGAGGCACCTAGCCGGTACCATTGCTTAATTAAAATTAGACTACACACTATATTTAACATATGTTATATAACATTTAGTAAAAAAATTCGATATTTCGGTTTTAATATCGAAATACCAATATCTTAATACCGAGGAACGTACCGGAGTAATGAACTTTTGAAAACTCCATACCGAATACCGAAGAACCGAAACCAAAGTACCGAATTAATTCGGTTCGGTCGGATTTTATGCCCACCCCAAACGCAAAGTTTCTCTCTTTGTTACTGAAACTTCTGTGGAGGGTGTATATTGGTAATAAATGGCCAAGCCATAAGTTAAAGAAATACCAAAATAATACACCATTGAAATTACAGTAGACCCTTATAGCTTTGACAACAAAGTTATTTATCGATACATAGACATGAGTCTCCAACAAATTCCGGTTAGCAGACTATTCTCGGAAAAATATTTGAATTCTGTTTTAGTTTTACTGATACACCTACTGACAGGAGGCCTCATATTCAGGTATTCAGAACTCTCTCTCAGATCTTCTGCTTCAAGACCTGGCGCAACTGGACCTTCTGGCTCTCTGTTCTTGCCTGCAATAACTTTGCTTTTAAGCTTTTCTTCTGAGAGTTATGTGGCCATTCAATGCATCCTTTCATTCCGCGTGCTATTTGTGGATTGCTCGAGTCAGGTGAGCTCCACTGGCTTCCTAGGTCCGAGGGGCTACAGCCACCTTTACTCGAACCATGATCTGGAGAAAGAATGGCCCCATTTGATAGCCTTTTGTTTGACAGCCTCCCATTAGTTCCTTCTAGTGATTTTATTTTGAACTTGTCTCCATTACTTGGGCATGATCTCCGAAATCTAGATACAGATGACACCTCTGTAAGTTGCTGAGCTGGTCCGGAACATACTTCACTAATTTCTGAAACCGGTGTGCCATCACCACCAATTCTCTCCCAGTCTGCTCCACTTCTTGATGCATTGCTGTGCTGGCAATACTTGTTGACGGATGAAATACTTCCTCCAGGAGAATAACTAGAGCCTTGCTCCTCAAGATGGGTAACTGTTTCCCACTCACTTCCCTCTTCCTCTATATAATCACTCTGATTGACATATGCATGAGAATGCTTGTCGAAGTTGTAAACATCACCATCAGGACTGAGAGTGCGAAGCTTGGAGGCATGGCTGGCAGGACTATATGCAGTACATGGCTGGATCTCCCTTTCATCAGGTTCAACAAAATGAGCATCCTCAAAAATGGAGAAAATATCATCTGGATTTGGAGGTTCATACGTGAGTTCTCTAATATCACGAATATTCACAGAGGCAGCTGCCTGTTGGATTTGTTCGGCTCTTTTCATCTCCTCCACATCCAAACTCTTACCTCTAGAACTTAGAAATGATTCTAGCTCTCCAATTAGTCTCTTCATCTGGGAATACTTCTCTTCAAGCATCACCTTAGCATCAACTAGTTTCATCTGAACCCGTTCCTCACGCCAAACCTCAGCCATCTGCAACATCTTTCTTTCTTCATCTACTTCCTCTGAGAACTTCAGAGATTCCCTCTTCAATTCCTCAACTTCAGCCTTGTCTTCTCCAAGTTCTTTGGCCAATTCATCGCATACTTCTTCTATCAACCCTCTAGCCTGTCTTTCTTTCTCGTAATTTTGCAGATAGCGTTTTGCTGATAACTTGGCATCAGCCAACTCATTAACTAATTTGAAATTGACTATTTCCAGCCTCTTTCGGTTTTTCCTCTCTCGGGAGAAGTCAGCTCTCATGTCATCCATAATTGAACGAATTTTCTCATGCTCTCTGCTTCGCCATGCTGCCTTTTCTTCACTAAGTTTCCTCAAAAACTGTTCGAGTTTCTTTTTTGATGACTGCCGTTCGGTCTCAAGTTGATGAACTCTGGCACGAGCGCATTCTAGTTCTGCCTCAAGGGAAGAAATCATTGAAGCAGTATTCACTTGTTGATCAAGAACCTTCTCATAGCCGTATACCTTCTTTGTTTCCACCGCTGTTGTCCAGCCAACTGGATCCCACTTTGTAGCCCCCTCCATAGCAGAGTGGGAAAACTGAAGTGAGGGTTCTAGCTACATAATATAGAGAATTGCAACAAAGTCAGATCAAATAGAAACAAATATAAAATGGAAGACAATGTGTTTAAGTACTAAGATCAAGAGTCTTTTTTGTGAAGCAGGGATATTAAAGTCTCTTCAATATCAAAAATATTAAAGTATTCAGAAGAGTTATGCAGAATGATGACGGCCAAGAGTCTACCCTTAAAATCTTGTCTTCCTGCATCTATTCCATTGCATAGGAATATATACCCATAACTCTAGTTTCTCTAATATAAGTGGATACTATGTTGTAAAGGACCACGTCCCAGACAACTCCATGACTTTCCATATAAGGGTTAAGACAGTTGACACAATATTCAGAACATTCTGTGAGCACTTCATCCCTCCGATATAAGGGGGTATCTTGTTTCCCTGCACCTACAACATTGCACAGGTCCGTGTTCCAGACAACTCCGTGACTTCACTATGAAAGAGGTTAAGACAGTTAAGATGACATTAAGAATATTTGGGAGAATTATGTCCCCCTAAAAAGGGGCGAGTCTCGTGTCGCTACATGCTACATTTGTATAGGACTATGTCCCTGACAACTCTAGAACTTCATGATACAAGGAAGCATAGACGGTTACAAAAAAGATTCAAAGTTTCTTACGGAAAAAAAAAAGTCGCATACCTTGTGAAAATGGCCATTTGTTGGACCAAAGACAGATCGAGGACTCGGCACTGGATTAATGTGAGAGTCATGCACTTTACTGCGATGATGACAATGAAAGGGCACCTCAACCCGACCAGCCTGAATGGAAGAAAGAAAAATCATAATTCCGAAATGTTGCACAATCCCTGTAACTTGGAATATACAACAACACAACACTCCTCGAGTTGCTCTTTGCTCTAAAATAGTAAAAATGAACGGGCATAAAGGGTGATGGTTTTGGTCCCAAAAGCTGGCATTAACAGGACTATCAAATGGATTACCAACTACAAATATAAGAAGATGGAATGGTTCTCAATAGACTACTAAAATGGTTCCATTTTCTCCACTATTCCTAATTATTCAAACATAATTGGTTTGACCAAATTCATCAAAATGCCAAATCAGTATACAATAATGCAACTAATGTAAATGAGAATAGTTTAGAATCAATAAGATTCAAATAATCAAATTTTTATATATTGCTGCGTGTTAATTGACAATCAGTTATACCCAAAGGGAATAAAAAGGAGAAATCTCAATTAGGAAGAAATAATAGACTACTGAAGCGATTCCACTTTTCTCTTTTACTCCTTTGCTTTGACTAAATGCATCAATATGTTAAGTTAATGTACCTTAATATAAATGCAAGTTAATTACTTAGATTCGAAAAATCAAATGTTTTTGACATTGACGAGTGTTAACTGGCAATCAATATATCAACAGCCAAATTACAAAAGCCCTAAATAAAAAAATAATAATTTACGGAAAAATACCTGAATCCCCAAGTTTTGACCGTGGTTGACTTCCGGAAGCTGCTGCCTAAACAGTCCAGCAGCTAACTTCCTAGCAGAAACCACACTCCGGCTACATTTCCGATCAAGCTCCGACGGCGAAGTTTCTTCCTTTATAGAGGCATCGTCATTGAACTTCCAGTGGAGAAGAGGAGTTTCAGGCCTGCTTCTCCTCCCATTAGGAGTTCCGCGCAACTTCACTCCGGCAGCGGTGAAGTTGTTCGTTTTCCGACGAGACGGTTTACGAGTGTTATTAGACGGTTTGTGCAAAAGATCTAATTCGGAGAATGTAATCGCCGGGAGCTCAGCGTTGCTGGCGGTGATCTTCATCTTTGATTCACAGATTCAGCCATTAGTCAGCTCCTTCTAACACTGTGTGTGTGTGTGTAATAGAGGGGCCCATTAGTAGGTCAGTACGAGAGCTGGGCGAGGAGGCGAGCGTGAAAAAAGGGGTTGGAACTTGGAAGGGAGTAGTAGATTCAGTGATCTATTTCTGGTTTGTGACGAAGGAAGAGCTATAACTAGATTACTGGTACGGTTTTGGGGGTTTTGGTCCAGGAGCGTGGTTATGTAATGACAGTAACAAATACTTCGTCTCTAAATTGTGTCATACTTGCCGTTTTAGTTAACAATTTCACTTTAAACTTATTATTTTATGTTATGAAAATAATAAAAACTAGTAGTACATACTAAGGGATAAAGACAGATTTAGAATTTATGAATTTTTATAGTTAATATACAATAATAATTGCATGCATAATCGAATATTTAATATATATATATATATATATAACTAGTAGTACATACTAAGGGATAAAGACAGATTTAGAATTTATGAATTTTTATAGTTAATATACAATAATAATTGCATGCATAATCGAATATTTAATATATATATATATATATATAACTAGTAGTACATACTAAGGGATAAAGACAGATTTAGAATTTATGAATTTTTATAGTTAATATACAATAATAATTGCATGCATAATCGAATATTTAATATATATATATATATATATAACTAGTAGTACATACTAAGGGATAAAGACAGATTTAGAATTTATGAATTTTTATAGTTAATATACAATAATAATTGCATGCATAATCGAATATTTAATATATATATATATATATATAACTAGTAGTACATACTAAGGGATAAAGACAGATTTAGAATTTATGAATTTTTATAGTTAATATACAATAATAATTGCATGCATAATCGAATATTTAATATATATATATATATATATAACTAGTAGTACATACTAAGGGATAAAGACAGATTTAGAATTTATGAATTTTTATAGTTAATATACAATAATAATTGCATGCATAATCGAATATTTAATATATATATATATATATATAACTAGTAGTACATACTAAGGGATAAAGACAGATTTAGAATTTATGAATTTTTATAGTTAATATACAATAATAATTGCATGCATAATCGAATATTTAATATATATATATATATATATAACTAGTAGTACATACTAAGGGATAAAGACAGATTTAGAATTTATGAATTTTTATAGTTAATATACAATAATAATTGCATGCATAATCGAATATTTAATATATATATATATATATATAACTAGTAGTACATACTAAGGGATAAAGACAGATTTAGAATTTATGAATTTTTATAGTTAATATACAATAATAATTGCATGCATAATCGAATATTTAATATATATATATATATATATAACTAGTAGTACATACTAAGGGATAAAGACAGNTCGTCCCCTGCGCTGACTTATAATTCTTGCATTACTAATCTCTACATTATAATTTTAGTGTAACTTGTTTCTTAACCAAAGCACCCCTTAATAAAAAACTAAAGCACCCCTTAATAGAGGCCAGACTCGCATATAATATACGTGTTCATGTGAATCCAATAATATTTTGCTTAAATACGATATATATATATATATATATATCGTATTTAAGCAAAATATTATTGGATTCACATGAACACGTATATTATATGCGAGTCTGGCCTCTATTAAGGGGTGCTTTAGTTTTTTATTAAGGGGTGCTTTGGTTAAGAAACAAGTTACACTAAAATTATAATGCAGAGATTAGTAATGCAAGAATTATAAGTCAGCGCAGGGGACGATTTTTTTTATAATCAATTTCTTTTAATAAGTCTTTCTCAATTGACAATATAGATAATTCATTTAACCTCTCATGAGACATTGTTGATCTTATGTAAGATTTTATCAATTTTAATTTTGAAAAACTTCTTTCCGCTGAAACAATGGTAACATGAGTTATTAACATTATTCTATAAGCAATATAGAAATTTAGAAAAGAATTAAATCTTCTTATTTGATTGAGTATATCAAATAAATTATTATTTTCTAATTGTACTATATTCCTTAACACTTTTAATTCAGAAAATAAATCTAAACCATCACTATCGGATTGATTATTATGTTTTAAGGAACATTCAAAATTAAGGCAATATTTTTTAAATTTTCATCATCTAGTGATCTCAGTTTTTTACCGCTAAATAGTGAACCAAAAATATTTTCATATACCTCAAATTGTTTAAATCTATTATGAAGTGAAAAATATTCTTGTCTACTATGTATAAAAGTAATCAACTCTAAAAAACTTTTCGAGAGAGTTTGAGATTTCATTTTCATCATTCTCATCAAATGGTTATTCCTATATATCACGCGTTTTTTAGAAATTCGGGTTCGATATTCATTTCAAATGCAATTTCCTTGGCAGAAATCATAGCAATTGCAAATCCCTCTTCTCTATGTTTGCAGAAGTAAGAAATCAAATTTTTTGCTTCACATAACTTTTTTTAAAACTTATATATAGTCTATTATGTATAACAAAAAATAGAGGACCTTCAAATACGGGGCATAAAACAGTTATTTTACTTGATTTAGGGAAGGGTCGCCCCTGAGTCAGCGATTACTTTCGAGCTTTGATTTTAATAAAAGCTGGATATGTTGGGTATAGTTAAAAATATAGGGTTATTTTTAAATTTAATAAAACTACAAGGGTATTGATGATGGGTTTAAAGAAAACATAAAAAGGTAATTTATCTGCTAGTGTTTAATCCGTATCTTGATTAGTCTGTATATTAGTATTCCATGGGTATTTTATTAGGTAATAACACAATAATTAATGTATTAAATGATACCAGGATTAGCTATGCATGACTGAAAAGACAAACCAAACATCCATAAAATAATATCAAATTTTATGCCATGATTTATTTCATTCGATCTATCAAACCAAACAAGTGCTAAAAGTACCTCTATATGCGGAATTAGGATTTCTAGAACATGTCAAAGCAAGGAGAAAAAGATATTTTAAGTGATAATTAATCATTATTCCTCTAGATAAATAACTCACCATTCAACTACGCACACCGGTTAAATTTTTGCAATATGGTGGCAACATATAATTAATATTAGATCAACTTTAAAAAATATATACATAAAATACTTAGTTTGACGAAAACACCATGAGTTCATGTGCCTTATATATTAAGTATTAGATCCACCCCACCTCTAATACTTGTGATCTTAAAAAATGTATGATGTTTCTAAGACTACAAGAGTTTGTGATTAAATTATAAAATAAAAAAATTAAAGATAATGAAAGTACCCAATATATGAGGTTCTCATTCTTTTTGACCGTAATAGAAAGAAAAAGTGTCATATAACATGAAAAAGTACAAATATTGTTATGCGGTAAATAATGATATAATAAATCTATTCTCGGAGTAGTTTATCTTAAATAGAAATTATATTATATTTTGCTAATATATGAATTTTTATTTCATATTGTATCATCACGACTGTTACAACTCACATTCGCGTACATTAGATCACGCCGTAAGTTAGCCGACGTAAATCCGAGAAGAGATTATCTTTGAGATGATAAGAAGTTAATCTTATTGGCCTTAAATGATACAAGGGTGTATAAAAGTGGTTAACAAGTATTAGAAGTTAAACGAATCAAGGATATTGTAACCCGTATTTTCGGGTAAAACTAGAGGTGATTAATATTCCCAAGAGGTCGTATTTTAAGGTATTTGAATCATATAATATCTGTATCATAAGTCTTGAAGTCAAGCGAGTTATGAGACAAAAGTCGACAAAAGTTGTCGCAACTTACGTTCATAATTTTACTTAAACTTTAGGTCAAATGTTACTAAGCTTTCTCCCAATTTAATGGGAATTACGGGGTGCTCTACCCACCAAATTGAAGATCTATGAGTCTAGTTTCCAACGCATTAAACCGTTTGTCGATACGATCTCGGAGTAGAGAGATATTCACGTTTTTGCGAGACTGCGCTAAGCAGCTCTCTATGGGGCCCACATAGGCGTTTGAGACATATGAATATATATATAACACGCCTCAACCCCGTTTTAAGTCATTCTTTTTCAGTATATTCAGACCTTAGAACCCTAAAAACACTCTCCCAAGGTTCTTTCATGATCCAAAACCAAAACAAAGGGTAAACAACACAAATCAAATGTCGGGAATCCCGTGGCACTAGTAAGTTTCTTGTTCTTCTTGTTGTTGCTGATTTTTGTGTTGTTCCAACTCATGTGGGTGGTTGTTTTTTTATGTTCTGTATAATACTCCCTCAAATTTTTAATATCAACCCTAGATTATTTCAAGTCTTCTAAAGTGATTCTAGTGCCGAAAAACCCTAATTGATTGCTAGTTTCGCTTTCTTGTTCTTGTGGCAGCATTGGAGGGATATTTCGTGGTCAATTAAGGTCAGATTGGAGTTTTTCTTTCTGTTTAAAGGTAAGTAACCTCTTACCCTACATGTATTTAAGATTATCCAAGTTACGGCTAAGTCGTTGAAGCTAGAACTTGTGAGATATATATCGAAAGGCTTGTTAGTAATGTTGTTGGTTGGTGGACTATTTTGTGAGGCTCAATATGATTATTATTGATGTTGTTTGGGCTGTTTGGTGGTTGTTTTAACTTGTAGGAAGTCATATAAATAGGGAAGATGCTGTCCGTTTCACCGTAAAATAGGTTGCGATCGATACATAATAGTTACGACGCTTAAACGATAACGATAATGTCATTTCTCTTATTGTAGACTAAGGAGTCGTGACATTTGTATAGCTTGAGGTTGGAAAGTATATACAAGATATGTGAGGCTAGCCCTTTCATTCTTTTGCACGACTCCGATTGTA
This sequence comes from Nicotiana otophora, assembly GCA_000715115.1. Classification (NCBI taxonomy): domain Eukaryota; kingdom Viridiplantae; phylum Streptophyta; class Magnoliopsida; order Solanales; family Solanaceae; genus Nicotiana; species Nicotiana otophora. The sequence continues at coordinate 1,407 of AWOL01S0081543.1, read as the reverse complement.
CATAATGTAATGAACGAGCTTTCAAAGATACTCTGCTCTTAGAAGCTAGCAGTACTTACATTGTTTCCCTTCTTATGGAACGATTGATGTTGATGTTAATTCTCTTATTCTAGTGTTATCAGTGTTGTTGGTACTTCCTGATTCTTATAAGATTCTTGATGAAAAGTTAATCCTAATAACGTGTACGGAGGATATAGACCTTACGTCACTCCGAAAGCTTTAAAATGTGATTCTAATGAGTCCAGCACGCATCATATATATGTATCTATTTTACTCTACCGATCCACGCTATAGTCGGTCGGGTACGATACCTATTATGAAACCACTGATCAGTTGGATTTTACCGGGCTCCACATGACCGGGTATGATTCTACCGAGCCTTATGATGGCCGGGTATATTTTTACCGAGCCTATTACGGCCGGGTACGATATGATGATGATGATGCCCACATAGGTATATGTTTTAAAAGTTTATGTATAGTAGGCTGCCCAGTTCAGCGGTTATTGGCGAGATCCCTTCTACGGACTTGCCGTGGTCTTGGTATACATTTTTGTTATAGACATTATGGGTATGTCAGGGCCCCGTTCCGGCAATGTTGCAGCACCTATGTTCCTTTAGAGGCTCATAGACAGGTGTCAACTCATGTATAGTTTGGATTGCCTTGTCGACTGATTTTTGTTGTATAGTCTCTCATGGCAGCTTGTCAGCTCGTACCTTATACATAGCTTCATGACAGCCTTGTCGGCCCATGTTATATATGTTCATGCCATTATCTATCATTGTTGGTTGTTTAGGATTCATGTCTACCATTTATATTGATCTCGTCGGCCCTTATAGATAACAAGAAATGTTAGATAAAATGTGCGTTGGTACTCGGTAGATATGGCCCGGGTGTCAGCCATGGCCCTCCAGTTTGGGTCGTGACAATGGCATCATCAAATAATACAGTATATAAAATATTATATGAGCTGTCAGTATTAATGAGTTCATTACTCAAATGGTCACTGAACTATGTGAAATTATGGAGTAAAGTCAATTTTCTTTTATTTGTAACAAGAAAGTCACTCAATTATCCTTATTACACTCGGATGATCACTCAAGCGAATTTATTTGATTTTTTCAGTAAAAAATACTGACATGATAGTCCACATGGACTTTTGGACCATATAAAATAATTAATACCCAAAACAAAGCATAGAAAACCACCCATAAACCCAATTCGACCCAACTCAACTAGCTTATAAAAATAAAAACCCGCTCACACGTCTTACAACTCTCTTTCTTCTTCTCTCAAACCCACCCAAATACAAAAATCCTTGGAATTAAATGCACGTGAACTTCCGTAGTAATTCCACAGAGGGTAACACAATAATCGAATATCATAATAAGAATTGAGTGGTTATTAC
>AWOL01S0081541.1:0-14422 GCA_000715115.1 Nicotiana otophora | reverse complement strand
GCCCTCACACAACAATAGAGAGTAGTTCCACACAATAAAATATAAGAACAATTAGGAACTCAAGATAGAAAGAATTTGCTCACTCTCGGAAACAACATTCATATGCCACAAAAGATGAACCATAAGCTTGCCCGTAGTGTACTACTCTACTAATCGAGTTCATTCAGTCAAGGATCAAGTAGGACTTTAGTTGGTTGTAATGTAGGCTGCTGGACGGGTAGGATACATTTAGATATAAGAGTGACTACACCTCCCTAAGCACTTTAATACATGTACTCTAACATTCAAAACCCTACACTTATGTCAAACCAAAACTCCACCTTCACATCAATATACATCGACTCCCAAATTATTTAAGAACAATTACATCAAGAGTTACCACTTATCCATGAAAGTTTTTCACAACAATACAACTATGTTTTCTTTCTTTTTCAATTCAAGTGGCTCTTACATTTTCAAAACAGTGCACCTTTCTCATTATTTCATTATTTCCACTCAAAAGCCAAACCATCCACACCACACTTCAACTTTTATAAAGTTCATAACAATTTCAAGTGCTCACGAGAGGTACAAGGTTCAAAATAGCTGGTCAATTCAAGAAAATGAGTAAAGCTTCTAATGTGGTTGCCAACAAAATAGGATTACGGGCTCAAAGGGATTAACTAAGATACATAACAATTAGGTGGGTAAAAGCATAAATTTGGCTCAACAGGGAAATGCCTATATCATTTCCAAGACTGAACAAAACTACTATTTCGCTTTGCAAACACACGTGGCAAGTTATAGACATCAAATGCAATGCATATGATAACACAAAACCTCATACACACATGGCACATAACTCACTCAAGATCGAATTATCAAGACACTCTAGTCAAAGCAGGTAAGTAAAGTTAAGCTCATACCATTTAAGGTACTTATACAAGAGTGAAAAATTGATCCTAAGCATCATAACTAAAGCACTCACTATTCTCAAGGCATAATAAAGTCAAGAGATATTTATTTCATTTCATATCATAGCACAAGGTTTCCTACTTCTACAAAATAAAAACTAACCACACCCAATTCAAACAAAACCCCTTGAAAAGAATCGCGATACAAAGAAAAACCAAGGGGGAATTGACACAATACCTAACAAAAGATTATTTTTCGCCTTTTTCTTTCGACTTTAATCCCTCAAGAAACCTGTCGAATGATATCCATCGTCAGGAAAAATCAAAAAAATTAAAATTTCTATTTGTTTTCAATTTGTTTCTACTACTCAAACTAACAAAAGCAAAAACAATCAAACTAACTAAAGAAAAAACTAAGACTAATATACCTACAATATACAAATATCCCCCACCCGACACTTTAAGTTGTGGCATGTCCCCATGTCACACAATTAAAAAGCATAAGGTAGAGGAAACTTACATGAATATCTAGTCGAGCTCTGAATCAAAGTCAGGATCCATTCCACGCGCCTGAACTAGTTCAAACATCCATGCAGACAACTTCTTTTCATCCTTCTTGGGGTATATCCCACACTTATCTTTTTCACTCAATGCAGCCTTCTCTTTCACATTCGTCACCTTCCACTCAACACTTGTAGCTGGCTTCTCCTTTTTCACCGCCTTTTCTACATCCATCTTGAATGTTATAGTCTCCCCCCCCCGCCCACTCTAAGCATGAGGTTTGTCTCATGTATATCTAATATTGTTTTACCTATTGCTAATAATGGTCTTCCTAGGATGAGGGGTATCTCCTTATTCTCATCCATTGTCACCACTATAAAGTCTACTGGAAATACAAACTTATCCACCCACACTAAGACATCTTCAACTATTCCCTCGGGTGTTATCTATTTTTTATCTGATAGCTGCAATAATATTGGTGAAGACCTTATCTCTCTAATCTCATTCTCTAGTTTCCTATAAATTTACAAATGCATTAGATTCATTGAGGCACCTAAATGATATAAAGATTTATCAAAGTTAAGAGTTCCTAAAGAGCAAGGTATAGTAAAACTTCCTGAATCGCCACACTTTTGTGAGAGTTTATTTTGCATGATTGCACTGCAATGCTCTGTGAGCTTGACTACCAATGTCTCTTATATCTTCATCTTCTTTGTAAGGATCTCCTTCAAGAACTTTGCATAAGCTTGCATTTGTGAGAGACCTTTGGTGAATGGAAGGTTTACATTAACCTGTCTCAGCATATCTAAAAATCTCTTAAATTGCTTGTCCAACTTTTCTCTATAGAGCTTTTAGGGAAAATGTAGAGCAGGCATGTGCTTGGTCTCTTCATTAGAGTCTTCCCTTCTTGAAGTTTCCTCCTTCTTCTTTTTCTCTACTCCCTTCTTACCTTTCTTCTTCTTACCATCTTCGATTTTAAACTCTTCCCTACTTTCTTTTTCAGGTATCACCTCTTTTTGGATTAGAGTGAGATCTTTCAATAATTGTTTGCTTCTCAGGGTCACAACATTTACCATTTCTTTGGGATTCTTTTCAGTATCAGCTGGCAGAGTACCTGGGATTCTTTCAGACAATATATTTGCAACTTGTCACACTTATCTCTCCAAGTTACGCAAATCTGTTCCAAATTCTTTAATAGTTTCACCATGAGCATCTAATCTCTCAATTGGCTATTGAGGCTGAAACTGCGGCCTCTCTACTGAAATCTTGCTTTATTTTGTTGCCATGCATTTGTTGTACCCCCAGGTGAAATCCATGAAAAATCGGGGTGCTTCTGACCCATTGCATTGAAATTATAATTACCACAACATTCACTTCCTCCATGGTAGCTTGACACTCATGAGTAGGGTGTCCTCTTCGACATATATCACAGGCTGCATGAGGCTCGTTATGTATCGAGGCTAAGGTCAGATTCCTTATTTCTTTGGCCATGGCATCAAGTTGTACCTGCACATTTGTGTTAGTATCAACTTGATGAACACTAGTTGATCTTCTTCTTTCAGCAATCTCCGAGGGCCACTGATTTGCATCTTCAGATAACTCATCTAGAATTGTGACTATCGCCTCTAGAGTCTTTTTCATCAACGGACCTCCAGCTGCATTGCTCAATGTTCTATGTGAGGTAGGTGTCAATCCATCCCAAAAGTCCTGGAAGTTGCATCCAGAGTTCGACTCCGCTATGTTGACACTTTCGCAAAATCTCCTTAAATCTCTCCCAAGCTTCAAACACAGTTTTAGTCTCGTTCTGGTAGAAGTTATGGATTTCTCTTCTAAACTTGCCCATCTTAGCTGAGGAAAAAATATTTAGCAAGAAATTTTCTGGTCATCTCCTCCCATGTTCTAATTGATCCCTAGGTCAAGCTTCGAATCCAATGCTTTGCATCATCTTTGAGAGTGAAGGGGAATGCCCTTAGGTAAACTGCATCTTGTGACACATCATTATATTGAAAGGTGTTCATGATCTCCTCGAAGTCCATTAGATGATTGTTTGGATCTTTGTTCTGCTTTCCTCTAAAAGCACAACAATTTTGAAGTGTTTGAAGTAACCCTTGCTTTAACTCGAAATTATTAGCTGCAACTGGGGTGGTCTCACCCCCAAGGGTTGATTCTATGCCATTCTCTGAGTCCTCTCTTCTTCATATGCAAGTTTTGTATCTCTAATAGCTGCTTCTTCAGCATCCCTTGCAACTTTTTCTCTTCGTTGGGCTGCCTCCATCGTAGCCAAATCTACATTATTATCATCTCCGGCCATGTTTTCTTTGGTTGAGGATTTCCCAACCTTCTCTTTATTCTCAAGGAGATTTCTCTCCTTCATCAACTGTCGCAGTTGTCTCTCTATTTCTGGCTCGAATGGTTGCACTTCTTTCCCATATGATCGAGTCATGCACCTGTCATGCCCCAAAACCGAGGAGCGCGACCGGCGCTCAACCGAGTGAACCCGACCGAGCAAGCCTGTTAGATTCCTTCTATCCAAACTCATTCATGAATAAAGATAATATATGTTTTCCTTAATTAAATAATAAAGTGATCATGTCTGTAATTACCAACTTCTTACCAAAAGTTTCAAAATTTTTAAAGTCTCGAATGGACAAGTAATACAACCACAACATATCATAGTTTCTCTTTCCCAGCACTAATAAACAACCCACACTATGTCTACGGAGCCTCTATAGATGAAGAAGAGTACAATGATAATGCCGACAACAAGGCCTCGGCTATACCTAAAGCCGAATACATAAAGTACAAAAGATTCATGACCCCGAAATGAAGTGGGGCTCACCAAGTCAGCTGGTAAGAAGGTGCACTGCTATCACTGACCAATATCTCCTACTATGGAACCACCTGCATCCATTGAAAGATGCAGCGCCCGGGCAAAAGGGACATAAGTACTGTCGAATAGCACTAGTATGTATAACTAAACACCCTCTTAATAGAATGACAAATAATACAAACAAGATTATCATAATATCAATGAAAGCCCTAATTAACATCAAACCTCAATTTAGGATCAAGACAATGTTCAAATTAATTTCCATATCTCACATTGGGAGATTTATAATATCGATATACCATTGTACATAATACTAGTACCACCGTATTCTCAAAACGGAGTCCGATCATGACCTGACCGGCTAGGCTATCTCATTAGAGACATCAGCCACAATTACTCTCAATATCAATACCACCGTCTTTAACACGGAGTCCGATCACGACCCGATCGGCTAGGCTATCCATTAGGGACATCAACCAAAATCACAATTGCAATTATAATTTCCAGCACAATCACCACCATGTGTGCGACATGGTGTCCGATCATGACCCGATCGGCTAGGCTATCTTATTTAAGACATCAACCTTTTTATATCAATCATCACATTTCATAATACTTTCATATATTTTCATTTCATTGACACTAGTGGCCATAATTATAAGATCATTCTTGCCACGTTGGCCATATTCAGTATTTCATGCTCACTCTATCAATTTCAAATATCATGCTCATCATCAACAACAAACACAATTCAAATCGAAGTGTGTTGTACACATGTGAGCAATTTAGAGTCTAATGCACATAAAGAGTCATAATAGCCTTCATTAGAACTTGACTGAAAGTCGAAACATTATTAATGCACATCCCATATTTTAACACACCGTCAATTGGTAACATAACATGAATAGAGCATTTGGGATGCTTGTTGAACATATATCTTTCAACCCAATCTTACTCGGAATTGCCAATTTCATAATGAATCACTCGGGACATACATAATTTACATGAATATCGTATGATTCAATTCTAAGAGAAGGGTTTAGCCAACATACCTCAATTGAGCTTCCTTAAGATCTAAAATGTTCCGGAATTTTTAGCAACTTCAATCTATATTAGAAATATAACAAATTGAATCAAAATTAGGAAGATAATCATGGTTCTAGCTCATTTGAGCATTTTATCAAACACTAGGTGTGCACAAGTTTTCCAGGTCCTTTTATGGAGGATTCCATCATCCCACAACCTAAGTTTTACCATGCTTAGTTCAACAATATTCCTATACCCCTTGATATTACATGCATGTACAATAATCAACTCTCATGTCCAAAACTTATCTTGCTAATTACCCATATTCAGATGATTTCGAAATTAGGGTTTAGGGTGTAGAATCTTACCTCTAGGATGAAGACCTAGTGAGCTTGCCTTCTTAATCATCCAAAACTTGAGCAAGAATTGAAGAACAATTATTGAAGAACACCTTTTCACTCTAGAGCACTCTCTCTCACTCTAAAATTTCAGATTATATCTCAAAAATGGCCCAAAACGTGTATTTAACGAAGTAGGGTCAGGTTTTAAAAACCCAAAAATTAAGCTCTGGAACAGGTTCTGCAGCATATACGACCGCATAATGGTTTTGTGGACCGCATATCGGTCGCATAATTGGTGTCCAAAATGACCAAATATCTGCCTGAGTCTGCGTTCCGCATAACTGTTCTGCGGTCGCATAGTCGACCGCATAATTGCTTCCAATTGACCCAATTAACAGCCTCACTCTGCGGCCACTATGCGGTCCGCAGAGTGATTCTGCGGTCGCATAATGAACCGCAGAAATGCACTTAGGATCATTCGTCCTCGAATGAGGGTCAAAATTTATTATTAGCATCTTTTGCAACTCAGTTTTTCATACCACACACCAGCAGCCCCAAATTTTACTAACTCCCTAAATTTCCAACATTTCGCCAGAGTTTTCTTTGTAACTAGGCCTATCCACATGTCAGAGAGCCCTAGAAACACATCCTAACAACATATAGGTAATCCAACAACGTAACATAATACAAAACAACACCAATTGTGGCCTTACAAGCAATGTATTTCCAGAAAGAAACACCCTTAACGCCAATTGTACAGTTGATACAAAATTCATAGAAAGTAAGTCTTATAGTTTTCCTTGATCATAACTTTTTAAATACATAGTTATTCAAACAAATAAAGATACTTTTTCTTCATTTCTTTCTCGGCCTCCTAAGTAGCCTCTTCAACATGTTGGTTTCTCCACAATTCTTTCACGGAGGCAATTTTTTTATTTCTCAATTCTCGGACTTGCCGATCAATAATAGAAAGCAGAATGTTTCGTAAGTCAAATTTTCATTTACCTCAATAGCCTCAACCGAAACAATGAGGGTCGGATCTCCAACTACTTTCTTCAACATAGACACATGCAACACTGGGTGTACTAATGACATCTCAGGTGGTACCTCAACCTTGTACGCCACTTCACCGATCCTATGAATGATTTCGTACGATCCGACATACCTCGGACTCAATTTCCCTTTCTTACCAAATCGCATTACCCCTTTCATGGGGGAAACATTCAAGAATACCCAATCATCTTCTTTGAACTCAAAATCCCTATGACGAACATCCGAATAGGATTCCTGACAACTCTGAGCAGTCTTCAAACCCTCCTTAATGATTTTAACTTTTTCCATAGCCTGCTGCATGAGGTCTGGCCCTATCAACTCTGCTTTCCCAATTTCGAACCACCCAATGGGAGATCTATATATCCTACCATATAAAGCCTCGAACGGTGCCATGCTTGCGTGATAGCTATTATTGTAGGAAACTTCTATGAGTGGTAAATGATCATCCCAACTACCTTGAAAGTCTAGAACGCAAGCACGCAACATATCCTCAAGCGTCTAAATAGCCCGCTCTACCTACCCATCAGTTTGCGGGTGAAACGTTGTACTAAGATTCATCTGAGTACCCAAACCTTACTGAAATGTCTTCCAAAAATTAGCAGTGAATTATGCCCCCCGATCAGAAATAATGGAAACTGGGGTGCCATGCAACCTGACTATTTCTTTGATATACAGCTGAGCATACTGCTCCGCTGTGTCCGTAGACTTAACTGGCAAAAAGTGTAATGACTTCGTGAGTCGATCCACAATCATCCAAATTGAGTCAAACTTGTGCGAAGTGCGCGGTAATCCTACCACAAAGTCCATATTAATCATTTCCCACTTCCACATTGGAATTTCTATATTTTGTGCTAACCCACCAGGCTTTTGGTGTTCAGCCTTCACTTGCTGACAATTCAAACATCTTGCCATAATGTATGCCACATGCTTCTTCATATCATTCCACCAATAGACTTTCTTAAGATCATGATAAATTTTTGTAGAACTTGGGTGTACAGAATACCTAAAAGTGTGAGCTTCAGTCAAAATTCTTTCACAGAGACCATCCACATTTGGAACACATAGTCGCCCTTGGTACCTTAGTGTACCATCATCCATGCCAAGAGAAAAGGCCATGGTCTTATGTTTATGAGTCCCCTCTTTCAATTTTGCCAACAATGGACCGTTGTATTGTTTCTCTTTGACTTCCAAAAGAAGCGATGATTCAGTCCTATTTTCCACAATTACCCCTCCTTCACTAGAGTCCGCAAGACAAACTCCCAAACTAACTAATCGGTGAACTTCTTTGGCCAATGGCCTTTGATATGCCTCCAAGTGTGCTAACCTACCCAGAAAGTTTTGACTAAGAGCATCCGCCACAATATTAGCCTTCCACGGATGGTATAAAATATCAATGTCATAATCATTGAGTAATTCAAGCCATCTTCTCTGCCTCAGATTCAATTCCTTCTGTTTGAAAATATATTGAAGGCTTTTTTGGTCCGTGAATATATTTACATGGACCCCATATAAATAATGAAGACAAATGTTCAATGCAAATACCACCACCGCAAGTTATAAATCATGTGTTGGATAGTTCTTTTCATGATTCTTTAGTTGCCTAGAAGCATATGCTATCACCTTCCCATGTTGCATTAATACACATCCAAGCTCGATTATTGAAGCATCACAATATACCAAAAATCCATCTATACACTCTGGTAAAGTCAACACCGGTGTGGTAGTCAATCTTGCTTTCAATTCTCAGAAACTCTTTTCACAAGCATATGACCATTGGAACTTAATTGCCTTTTGTGTCAATTTAGTCAATGGAGAGGCAAGAGTAGAAAACCCCTCCACAAACTTTCTCTAATATCCAGCTAGGACTAAAAGTTGCGAATCTCTGTTGGAGTTGTAGGTCTTGGCCAATTCTTCACAGCTGAAATTTTCTAAGGATCAACCTTAATTCCTTCACTAGAAACTACATGACCCAAGAATATGACTTATTCAAGCCAATATTCACACTTTGAAAACATTGCATATAACTGATGCTGATGTAGGGTTTGCATAACTACCCTGAGATGATCGGCATGGTCTTCTCGACTTCGTGAATACACAAGAATATCATTAATAAACACTATCATAAAAGAGTCGAGGAATGGCTTAAAAACTCGATTCTTAAGATCCATGAAGGCTGCTGGGGCATTTGTTAGCCCAAAAGAAATCACCAAAAATTCAAAGTGTGCATATCGGGTTCTGAATGCTGTTTTTGGAATATCCCGCTCCATGATCTTCAATTGTTGATACTAGGATCGTAAATCAATTTTGGAGAAGTCCCTGGCACCTTGCAATTGATCAAACAAGTCATCTATCCTTGGCAGTGGGTACTTATTCTTGATTGTAACCTTATTAAGCTGTTGATATTCAATGCACATTCTCAGAGACCCATCTTTCTTTCTTACAAAAAGGACCGGTGTGCCACAAGGCGACACACTTGGCCAGCTAAAACCCTTTTCTAACAAATCTCTCAATTGCTCCTTTAGCTCTTTTAATTTTGCCAGTGCCATTCTGTAGGGTGGAATAGATATAGGATGCGTATCTGGCATTACATCAATATCAAAATCAATCTTCCTGTCTCGTAGGATCCCAGGGAGTTCATCCAGAAAGACACCCGGAAATTCATTCCCAACATGCACAGACTCAAGTGTAAGTGCCTCAGCATCGGTGTCCGTAACCCGGACCAAATTGTAAATACATCCCTTGTTGATCATTTTCATGGCCTTAAGGTAAGAAATAAACCTACCCTTCAGCACTACATCATCACCCTTCCACTCAATAACTGGCTTATTTGGAAATTCGAACTTAACTGTTCTGGTTCGGCTATCAAGCTTAGAAAAACAAGAATAAAGCCAATCCATCCCCATTATCACATCAAGATCGGCCGTTCTTAATTCACTAAGATCGACCACGGTGTCCCGACCATGCAACGTGACAATGCAATCCCTATAAACCCGCACGGCCAAAATAGACTCACCAACCGGAGTAGATACAGAGAACGACTCATAAAACTGTTCTGCTTCTATCCCAAATTCTATAGCAACATAAGGTGTGACATATGACAAAGTGGAACGGGGATCAATAAGAGCATATGCATCATGAGATTGGACAGTCAATATACCTGTAACAACATCTGGAGAAGCCTCTAAATTCTGGCGACCCCTCATAGCATAGAAACGGTCGGATCCTCCCGAACTCTGTGATCCACCCCTAGCTGCACCACACCCTGTGGGTGTTAGAGTGCCTCGAGCTGGAGGAGGAGTTGCGGATGTTGTAGCTGCAGAACTGGATGGTTGTGTCGTTCCCCTGCCCGCACCCTGGCGGGATGAACGACAATCCCTCTGAATATGACCCATCTATCTGCATCCGTAGCATATGGGTAAGTCCATGTATCATATTCCTAGGGGCATCTTTCCATATCTAGGGCATGAGGGCCTCCTATGCTGTAGGAATCTACGACCATGATGACCCTGCAGATGTTAGCCCCTGTTGCCCTAACTGGGCCTGAAACGACTCCATTGCTGCTGTTGACTTGGCCCTGATGGCGTAGCACTATCCGAAGACTGAGCAAAGGACTATGATGGCTCTGACGACCCTCCTTTGAAGGCTGATCTGCCGCTACCAGAAGAACCACCAAAGTTTCCCGTAGACCGGGCCTTATTACTACCCTCTCGCTCCATTCTGTTCCTTAATTTGCGGGTCTCTCTGGCTTGAGATAATGCCACAATCTTTCCATAGTTCTTATCATAATTCAAGGCAGCTGTAGCAGCCTTATTAATTACCAAGGGACTAAGGCCCTGTAGAAATCGGTGCACTCTAGCCTCCACAGTGGACAGCATGTAAATAGCATACTTAGACAGGTATGCAAGTCTCATATGGTAATCCCACACACTCAGGCTACCTTGCCTCAACTTCTCAAACTCAGGAGAACCGGCTGCCTTAGTCTCATCAGGAAAGAAATGATCAATGAAGGAATCAGCAAACTTGCCCCACCTCGCCGGAGGGCTCTCTTCTTCACGGGACTCCTCCCATAGTTCAAACCAAGAATATGCCACCTCTTTTAGGCAGTAGGAAGCCAATTCCACTCCCTCTGTCTCAGTAGCATGCTTAACTTGAAGAGTCTTATGCATCTCATCAATAAAGTCCTGGGGATCTTCCTCTCGGTTACTACCTGTGAAGACTAGAGGATCCAACTAGAGAAACCTGTTCACCCTGGAACTAGTAGAATCCCCTGGCTGACTGGAAGAAGTGGGTACAACATTTAATCTCTAGGCCTGGGATGCCACTATTTGAGCCAACATCTGTATGGCTCCCCTAATATCAACATCAGAAACACCAGAATCGGAAGCTGGAACTGGAGGTGGAACTGGTATATCAGTTGGAGGTACTGTTGCACCTTCAGTACGTGTAGGGACAAGTGCGGTCTGATCAGCTGTAGTAAAGCCAGGTAGTGTAGTAACTGGGGGAATATCCTCATCCCTCGGGTTCTCACCCGCATCATCAAATATAGGATCAACTGTCACTCCTGGGGTGACATTGGCTCTTTAGCCAGTTCTTACCTTCTTCTTAGGTGCCATGTACTGAAAATTAGAGCAACTCAGGAGTTAAACAAGGAACAATCTTACAACCAGCTTTATCGCATGATCAATAACATGAAAGAAGGGTATTATTCCTAAATGTCCATGTAGCATCCTAATTATAGATGTGGTCGACAACACACCGATAATAAGGACTCTACTAGACATGGCTCCGAGACATCCTAGGACACTTTAAAACCTTAGGCTCTGATACCTAGTTTGTCACACCCCAAAATTGAGGAGCGCGACCGGCGCTCAACCGAGTGAACCCGACCGAGAAAGCCTATTAGATTCCTTCTACACAGACTCATTCACGAATAAAGCGAATATATGTTTTCCTTAATTAAACAACAACGTGGTCATATCTGCAATTACCAATTTCTTACCAAAAAGTTTCACCATTTTTAAAGTCTCAAATGGACAAGTAATATAACCACAACATAGCATAGTTTGTCTTTCCCAGCACCAATACACAACCCACACTATGTCTACGGAGCCTCTATAGATAAATAAGAGGAGAATGATAATGCCGGTAACAAGCCCCCAGCTATACCTCAAACCGAATACACAAAGTACAAAAGATTCATGACCCCGGAATGAAGTGAGGTTCACCAAGTTAGCTGGGAAGAAGGTGAACTGCTATCACTGACCAATATCTCCTGCTGTGGAACCACCTGCATCCATTGAAAGATGCAGCACCCCCGGCAAAAGGGATGTAAGTACTGTCGAATAGCACTAGTATGTATAACTAAGCACCCTCTCAATAGAATGACAAATAATACAAACAAGATTATCATAATATCAATGAAAGCCTTAATTAACATCAAACCTCAATTTCGGATCAAGACAGTGTTCAAATTAATTTCCATATCTCACATTGGGAGATTTTTAGTTTCGAATATACCATTGTACACAATACCAGTACCGCCGTATTCTCAGTATGGAGTCCGATCATGACCCGATCAGCTAGGCTATCTCATTAGAGACATCAACCATAATTACTCTCAATATCAATACCACCGTCTTTAACACGGAGTCCGATCACGACCCGATCGGCGAGGCTATCCATTAGGGACATTGACCAAAATCATAATTTCAATTACAATATCCAGCACAATCACCACCATGTGTGAGACATGGTGTCCGATCACGACCCGATCGGTTAGGCTGTCTTATTTGAGGCATCAACATTTTTATATCAATCATCGCATTTCATAATACTTTAACATCGTTTCATTTCATTGGCACTAGTGGCCATAATTATAAGATCATTCTTGGCACGTTGGCCCTATTTTGTATTTCATGCTCACCTTATCAATTTCAAATATCATCCTCATCATCAACAACAAACACAATTCAAATCCAAGTGTTTTGTACGCATGTGAGCAATTTAGAGTCTAATGCACATAAAGAGGCATAATAGGCTTCATTTGAACTTGACTTCAAGTCGAAACATTATTAATGCACAACCCATATTTTAACACATCCTCAATTGGTAACATAACACGAATAGAGCATTTGGGATGCTTCTTGAACATATATGTTTCAACCCAATCTTACTCGGAATAGCCAATTCCATAATGAATCAGTCGGGACTTACATAATTTACATGAATATCAGGGGATTCAGTTCTAAGAGAAGAGTTTAGCAAACATACCTCAATTGAGCTTCCTTAAACTCTAAAACTTTTCGGAATTCTTACCAACTTCAATATATTTTAGAAATATAAAAAATTGAATCAAAATTAGGAAGATGATCATGGTTCAAGCTCATTTGAGCATTTTATCAAACACTAGGTGTGCACAAGGTTTTAAGGTCCTTTTATGGAGGATTCCATCATCCCACAACTCAATCTTTACCATGCTTTGTTCAACAATCTTCCTACACCCCTTGATATCACATGCATGTAAAAGAATCAACTCTCATTCCCAAATATTATCTTGCTAATTACTAATTTTCAAATGATTTCGAAATTAGGGTTTAGGGTGTAGAATCTTACCTCTAGGATGAAGACCTAGTGAGCTTGCCTTCTTAATCTTCCAAAACTTGAGCAAGAATTGTAGAACAATTATTGAAGAATACCTTCTCACTCTAGGGCACCCTCTCTCACTCTAAAATGTCAGATTATATCTCAAAAATGGCCCAAAATGTGTATTTAACGAAGTAGGGTCGAGTTTTAAAATCCCAAAAACGAAGCTCCGGAACAGCTTCTACAATCGCATATGCGACCGCATAATGGTTATGGGGACCGCATATCGGTCGCATAATTGGTGTCCAAAATGACCAAACATCTGCCTGAGTCTGCGGTCACTATGCGGTCCTCTTAACTGTTCTGCGGTCGCATAGTGCACCGCATACAGTTATGCGGTCGCATAGTCGACGGCATAATTGCTTCCAACTGACCCAATTAACTGCCTCACTCTACGGTCATTATGCGGTCCGCAGAGTGATTCTGCGGTCGCATAATGGACCGCAGAAATGCACTTTTCCACCAAAAAGTTTCCTTTACTTTCCGGTGCATTGTTCAACCTAATTTGGCACCACAAAACATTATATTCTTTTGTAAAATTTTACGAGGCCTTACAGCACCAGTCTAACTTGTAGCTTGTGCATAGTCAAAGAACACCAACCGTAAAAAGAGAAAAATAAAAGAAAAAGAAAAATTCCTTAATTAGCACTACAAACTATTTCCAAAACTATTGATTGCCAATCCCCGACAACGACGTCAAATTTGACGAGTGCAAAACACACACTTAAATATGCTCGATAAAGGTATATAGTAAAAATTTTAACATCGTATCTACAATGATTGGAGTTAAATAGTATTTTTGAATCTTATAGCTAGATTGCTATCCAGGATGATCAACAATTGACATTTGTGTAATTAAAACTAAAGTTAACTAAGAATCTAAACTTTTGGTTAATGACAATCGACGCAGGTAGTGAGCAAAGAAGGTTATTAATTGGGAGAAGATAGGGTCGATAGGATAGGTGCAAGACAAATGTTGGGATTTAACTCTAGATAATTCACTTCTAATGTTCAAGTGAGTCTCTGGAATTCACTAGTTTATTAATTCCATTGTTTAGTAGAAACTCCTCTCTAATTAAGTCTCAACCTCACAAGATAAACTAATTTAAGATCGGTGAAGATATGCACGAGATAGT
>AWOL01S0081532.1:15711-26608 GCA_000715115.1 Nicotiana otophora | reverse complement strand
TGATTCTTTAGGTCGTATTTGATGGCCCGGAAAATTTAAGGCGTATACGAGTCTAGGGCCCTGGGCCCACTAAGAAGGCGTGGGCTATAGCACAGGAAAATATGGGAATCGGATGGAATTCTAGTTCTTTGGCCGTAAAATGCAAATTAACGAGGAACGGTCATGGCGGGCCGGTGACTATGGTTCTTTAGGTCGTATTTGATGGCCCGGAAAAATTTTAGGCGATCCGAGTCTGGGGGGCCCGACCAACTCGTTAGGCATGGGCTATTGCACACGCAAATATGGGAATCGGGCAGAATTCTTGTTTGTTCGCCGTAAACTGCAAAAAATGATGAACGATCATGACGGGGTGGTGACTACGGTTCCTTAGGTCCTATTTGATGGTCCGGAAAAATTTCAGGCGATCCGGGTCCGGGGGCCTGGGCCCACTATGAAGGCGTGTGCTATAGCACACGCAAATATGGGAGTCAGGCGAAATTATACTATTTTGTTCGTTAAATGCAAAAAAACGAGGAAAGGTTATGGCGGGGGGTTGACTATGGTTCTTTAGGTTAGGCAATTAGGGTCTGGGGGCCCTGCCCATTGGGAAGCCTAGGGATATAGCACACGAAAGTATGGAAATCGGGCGGAATTTTAGTGTTTTGGCCGTAAAACGTAAAAGGAAAAAAAAAGGAACGGTTATGGAGGGGCGGTGAATATGGTTCTTTTGGTTGTATTGGATGGCCCGGAAAAGTTTTAGGTGATCTGAGTCCAAAGTACCCTGGCCCACTTGCAAGGCGTGGGCTATAGCACATGACAATATGGGAATCGGGCGAAATTCTAGGTTTTTGGCCGTAAAATGCAAAACAACGAGGAACGGTCATGGCGGGGCGGTCACTATGGTTCTTTAGGTTGTATTTTATGGCCCACAAAAATTTTAGGCGATTAGGGTCTTGGGGCCCTGCCCACTGGGAAGGCGAGGGCTATAGCCCATGAAAATATGGGAATCGGGCGGAATTCTAGTTTTTTGGCGGTAAAACACAAAAACAAAAAAGGAACGGTCATGGAGGGGCAGTGACTATTGTTATTACGGTCGTATTTGATGGCCCGAAAAAATTTTAGGCGTTCTGGGTGTGGGGGCTTGGGCCCACTAAGAAGGCGTGATCTATAGCACACGCAAATATGGAAATCAGGCGGATTTCAAATTGTTTGGCCGTAAAACGCAAACAACGAGGAACGATCATGGCGGGGCAGTGACTATGGTTCCTTAGGTCATATTGTATGGTCAGAAAAAATTTCAGGCGATCCGAGGGTCTAGGGCCCACTTGGAAGGCGTGGGCTATAGCACACGAAAATATGAGAATTGAGCGGAATTATAATATTTTTGCCGTAACATGCAAGAAAACGAGGAAAGGTCATGGAGGGGCGGTGACTATGGTTCTTTAGGTTGTATCTGATGGCCCGCAAAAAGTTTAGGCGATTAGGGTATGGGGCACTGCCCACTGGGAAGGCGAGGGCTATAGCACACGAAAATATGGGAATCGGGCGGAATTCTAGTTTTTTGACCGTAAAATGCAAAACCCAAAAGGAACGGTCACGGCGGGGCAGTGACTATGGTTCTTTAGGTCCACTTTATTGGCCCGGAAAAATGTAAGGCTATTCGGGTCCGGAGGGTCCGGGCCCACTCGGAAGGCGTGGGCTATAGCACACGCAAATATGGGAATCGGGCATAATTCTAGTGTTTTGGACGTAAAACGCAAAAGACAAGGAACGGCCATGGCGGGGCGGTGACTATGGTTCTTTAGGTCATATTTGATTGCCCGGAAATGTTTTAGGCGATACGGGTCTAGGGCCCCGGGCCCACTAAGAAGGCGTGGGCTATAGCAAACGAAAATATGGGAATCGGATTGAATTCTAGTTTTTTGGCCATAAAACGCAAATTAACGAGGAACGGTCATGGCGGGGTGGTGACTATGGTTCTTAAGGTCGTATTTGATGGCCCGTAAAACTTTTAGGCGATCCGAGTCCAGGGGGCCAAGCCAACTCTTTAGGCGTGGGCTATTGCACATGCAAATTTTGGAATCGGGCAGAATTCTTATTTGTTGGACGTAAAACGCAAAAAAATGAGAAACGATAATGGCGGGGCAGTGACTATGGTTCCTTAGGTCCTATTTGATGGTCCGGTAAAATTTCAAGAGATCCGGGTCCGGCGGGCCAGGGCCCACTCGGAAGGTGTGGGCTATAGCACACGAAAATATGGGAATCAGGCGGAATTATAGTATTTTTGCTGTAGAATGCAAAAAAATGAGGAAAGGTCATGGCGGGGCGGTGACTATGGTTCTTTAGGTTATATTTGATGGCCCGCAAAAATTTTCGGCGATTAGGGTCTTGGGGCTCTGCCCACAGGGAAGGCGAGGTCTATAGCCCACGAAAATATGGGAATCCGGCGGAATTCTAGTTTTTTGACCGTAAAACGCAAAAACAAAAAAGGAACGGTCATGGAGGGGCGGTGACTATGGTTCTTTCGGTCGTATTGGATGGACCGAAAAAGTTTTAGGCGATCTGGGTGTGGGGGCCCAGGCCCACTAAGAAGGCATGGGCTATAGCACATGAAAATATTGGAATCGGGCGAAATTCTAGTTCTTTGGCCGTAAAACACAAACAACGAAGAACGATCATGGCGGGGCGGTGACTATGGTTCCTTAGGTCATATTTGATGGCCCAGAAAAAATTCAGGCGATCTGGGTCCGATGGTCTAGGGCCCACTCGGAAGGCATGGGCTATAGCACACGAAAATATGGGAATCGGGCGAAATTATAGTATTTTTGCCATAAAATGCAAGAAAATGAGGAAAGGTCATCGCGGGGAAGTGACTATGGTTCTTTTGGTTGTATTTGATGGCCCGCAATAATTTTAGGCGATTAGGGTCTGGGGCCCTGCCCACTGGGAAGGCGAGGGCTATAGCACACGAAAATATGGGAATCGGGCGGAATTCTAGTTTTTTGGCCGTAAAACGCAAAAAACAAAAGGAATGGTCACGGCGGGGCGGTGACTATGGTTATTTAGTTCCTATTTGATGGCTCGGAAAAATTTAAGGCGATCCGTGTATGGAGGGCCCGTGCACACTCAGAAGGCGTGGGCTATAGCACACGAAAATATGGGAATCGGGCGGAATTATATTATTTTGGCCATAAAACGCAAAAGACGAGGAACGGCCATGGCGGGGCGGTGACTATGGTTCTTTAGGTCGTATTTGATGGCCCGGAAATGTTTTAGGCGATACGAGTCTAGGGCCCCGGGCCCACTAAGAAGGCATTGGCTATAGCACACGAAAATATGGGAATCTGATGAAATTCTAGTTTTTTGGCCGTAAAACGAAAATTAACGAGGAACGGTCATGGAAGGGTGGTGACTATGGTTCTTTAGGTCGTATTTGATGGCCCGAATAAAGTTTAGGCGATCCAAGTTTGGGGGGCCCGGCCAACTCGTTAGGCGTGGGCTATTACACATGCAAATATGGGAATCGGGCAGAATTCTTGTTTGTTGGCCGTAAAACGTAAAACATGAGGAATGATCATGGCGGGGCGGTGACTATGGTTCCTTAGGTCCTATTTGATGGTCAGGTAAAATTTCAGACGATCCGGGTCCGGGGGCCTGGGCCCACTATGAAGGCGTGTGCTATAGCACATGAAAAAGTTTGGCCTTTAAACGCAAATAAACGAGGAAAGGTCATGGCGGGGCGATGACTATGATGCTTTAGGTTTTATTCGATGGCCTGCAAAAAGTTTGGGCGATTAGGGTCTGGGGGCCCTGCCCATTGGGAAGGCGAGGGCTATAGCACACGAAAGTATCGGAATCGGGCGGAATTCAAGTTTTTTGGCCGTAAAACGCAAAAAGAAAAAAAAGGAACGGTCATGGTGGGGCGGTGAATATGGTTCTTTAGGTCGTATTTGTTGGCCCGGAAAAGTTTTAGGTGATCCGGGTCTGGTGGCCCGGGCCCAATAAGAAGGCGTGGGCTATAGCACACGAAAAAATGGGAATCGGGATGAATCCTAGTTGTTTTGCCATAAAACACAAAACAACGAGGAACGGTCATGGCGGGGCGGTGAATATGGTTCTTTAGGTCATATTTGATGGTCCAATAAATATTTAGGCGATCCGAGTCTGGGGGGGCCGGCCAACTCATTAGGCGTGGGCTATTGGACATGCAAATATGGGAATCAGGCGGAATTACTGTTTGTTGGCCGTAAAACCCAAAAGATGAGGAACGATCATGGCGGGGCAGTGACTATGGTTCCTTAGGTCCTATTTGATGGTCCGAAAAACTTTCAGGCGATCCAGGTCCGGGGTGCCTGGGCCACTCGGAAGGCGTGGGCTATTGCACACGAAACTATGAGAATCGGGCAGAATTCTAATGTTTTGGCCGTAACATGCAAAAAAATGAGGAATAGTCATGGTGGGGTAGTGAATTTGGATCCTTATGTCCTCTTTGATGGCCCGGAAAAATTTTAGGCGATCCAGGTCCGGAGGGCCCGGGCCCACTTGGAAGGTGTGAGATATAGCACTCGAAAATATGGGAATCAAGCGAAATTCTAGTTGTTTGGCCGTAAAACGCAGTAAAACGAAGAACAGTCATGGCGAGGCGGTGACTATGGTTCTTTAGGTTGTATATTCTGGCTCGAAATTATTTAAGGAGATCCGAGTCCGGGGGGCCCGGTCCATTCGAAAGGCGTGTGCTATTGCACACGAAAATATGGGAATCGGGCGGAATTTTAGTTTTTTGGCCGTAAAACGCAAAATAATGAGGAACGGTCATGGAGGGGTGGTGACTATAGTTCCTTAAGTCTTATTTGATGTCCCGGAAAAACTTTAGGCGATCCGGGTCCGGGGGCCTGGGCCCACTCGGAAGGCGTGGGCTATATTGTACACGAAAATATGGGAATCGGACGGAATTCTAGTGTTTTGGCCGTAAAATGCCAAAAATGAGGAACGATCATGGCAGGGCGGTGAGTATGCTTGCTTAGGTCGTATTTGATGGCCCGAAAAAGTTTTAGGCAATCCGGGTCTGGGGGCTCGGGACCAACCAGAAACCGTGGGCTATAGCACACGAAAATTTGGGAATCGGGTAGAATTTTAGTTTTTGGCCGTAAAATGCAAACCAACGAAGAACGGTCATGGCGGGGCGGTGACTATGGTTCTTTAGGTCATATTTGATGGCCCAGAAAAATTTTAGGCGATCCAAGTCCGGGGGGCCCGACCAACTCGTTAGGCGTGGCCTATTGCACACGCAAATATGGGAATCGGGCTGAATTCTTGTTTGTTGGCCGTAAAACACAAAAACAAAAAGGAACGGTCATGGAGGTGCGGTGACTATGGTTCCTTAGGTCCTATTTGATGGTCCGGAAAAATTCCAGGCGATCCGGGTCCATGGGTTATGGGCCCACTATGAAGGTGTGGGCTATAGGACACTAAAATATGGGAATTGGGCGAAATTATAGTATTTTGGCCGTTAAAAGCAAAAGAACAACGAAAGTTCATGGCGGGGCGGTGACTATGGTTCTTTAAGTTGTATTTGATGGCCCGCAAAAATTTTAGGTGATTAGTGTCTGGGGCCCCTACCCACTGGGAAGGCGAGGTCTATAGCGCACGAAAATATGGAAATCGGGTGAATTTCTAGTTGTTTGGCCGTACAACGCATACAAAAAAGGAACAGTCATGGCGCGGCAGTGACTATGGTTCTTTATGTCCTATTTGATGGCCTGTAAAAATTTTAGGCGATCCGAGTCCGGGGTCCCGGGCGCACTCGGAAGGAGTGGGCTATATAGCACACAACAATATGTGAATTGGTCGGAATTTCAGTTTTTTGGCCGTAAACCGTAATAACTCGAGGAACAATCATGGCGGGGCGGTGACTATTGTTCTTTAGGTCGTATTTGCTGGCTATGAAATATTTTAGGCGATCCGAGTCCCGGGGGGCCATCCCACTCGGAAGGCGTGCGCTATTGCACACGAAAATATGGGAATCGGGTAGAATTCTAGTTTTTTGGCCGTAAAATGCAAAATAACAAGGAACAGTCATAGAGGGGTGGTGACTATAGTTCCTTAAGTCTTATTTGATGGCCCGAAAAAATTTTAGGCGATCCGAGTCCGGGGTCCCGGGCGCACATGGAAGGCATGGGCTATAGCACACGAAAATATAGGAATTGGGCGGAATTCTAGTTTTTTAGCCGTAAAACGCCAAAAATGAGGAACGATCATGGCAGGGCGGTGAGTATGCTTCCTTTGGTCGTATTGGATGGATGGAAAAGTTTTAGGCGATCCGGATCTAGTGGCCCGGGACCACTCAGAAAGCGTGGGATATAGAACACGAAAATATGAGAATCGGGTGGAATTTTAGTTTTTTTTCCGTAAAACGCAAAACAACGAGGAACAGTCTTGGCAGGGCGGTGACTATGGTTCTTTAGGTCATATTTTATGGCCCGAAAAACTTTTAGGCGATCCGAGTTCGGGGGGCCCAGCCAACTCGTTAGGCGTGCGCTATTGCACACGCAAATATGGGAATCCGGCGAAATTCTTGTTTGTCGGCCATAAAACGCAAATGAAAAAAAGGAAAGGTCATGGAGGGGCGGTGACTATGGTTCCTTAGGTCTTATTTAATGGTCCGGAAGAATTTCAGGCGATCCGGGTCCGGGGCCCTGATCCACTATTAAGGCATGGGCTATAGCACACGACAATATTGGAATCGGGCGAAATTATAGTATTTTGGCCATTAAACGCAAAAAAAGGACGAAAGTTCATGGCGAGGAGGCAACTATAGATCTTTAAGTTGTATTTGATGGCCCACAAAAATTTTAGGCGATAGTGTCTGGGGACCCTACCCACTGGGAAGGCGTGGGCTATTGTACACGAAAATATGGGAATCGGGCGGAATTCTAATTTTTTGGCCGTAAAATGCAAAATAACGAGGAACAGTCATGGCGGGGCAGTGAATATGGTTCTTTAGGTCGTATTTGATCGCCCGGAAATGTTTTAGGGGATCTGCGTCCAGGGGGCCCGGCCAACTCATTAGGCGTGGGCTATTGCACACGCAAATATGGGAATCGTGCAGAATTCTTGTTTGTTGGTCGTAAAATGCAAATAACGAGGAACGATCATGGAGGGGCGGTAACTATGGTTCCTTAGGTCCTATTTGATGGTCCGGAAGAATTTCAGGTGATTCGGGTCCGGGGGGCCTGGGCCCACTATGAAGGCGTGGGCTATAGCACATGAAAATATGGGAATCAGGCGAAATTATAGTATTTTGGCCGTTAAACGCAAGAAAACGATGAAAGTTCATGGCGGGGTGGTGACTATGGTTCTTTAGTTTGTATTTGATGGCCCGCAAAAATTTTAGGCGATTAGTGTCTGGGGGCCCTACCCACTGGGAAGGCGTGGGCTTGTACACGAAAATATGGGAATCGGGCGGAATTCTAGTATTTTGGCTGTAAAACGCAAAATAACGAGGAACAATCATGGCGGGGCGGTGACTAGGATTCTTTAGGTCGTATTGGATGGCCCGAAAATATTTTAGGGGATCCGAGTCCGGGGGGGGCGGCCAACTCGTTAGGCGTGGGCTATTGCACAAGCAAATATGGGAATCAGGCGAAATTCTTGTTTGTTGGTCGTAAAATGCAAAATATGAGGAATAATAATGGAGGGGTGGTGACTATGGTTCCTTAGGTCCTATTTTATGGTCCGGAAGAATTTCAGGCGAGTCGGGTCCGGGGGGCTGGGCCCACTATGAAGGCGTGGGCTATAGCACATGAAAATATGGGAATTAGGCAAAATTATAGTATTTTGGCCGTTAAACACAAAACAAATGAGGAAAGGTCATGGCGGGGCGATGACTATGGTTCTTTAGGTTGTATTTGATGGCCCGCAAAAATTGTAGGCGATTAGGGTCTGGGGGCCCTGCCCACTGGGAAGGCGAGGGCTATAGCACACGAAAATATGGAAATCGGGCGGACTTCTATTTTTTTGCCGTAAACCGCAAAATGATGAGGAACAGTCATGGCGGGGCGGTGACTATGGTTCTTTAGGTCGTATTTGACAGCCCGAAAAAATTTTAGGCGATCCGAGTCCGGGGTCCCGGGCGCACTCGGAAGGCGTGGGCTATAGCATACGAAAATATGGGAATTGGGCGGAATTCTAGTTTTTTGGTCGTAAACCGCAATAAATCGAGGAAGAGTCATGGCGGGCGGTGACTATTGTTCTTTAGGTCGTATTTTGCTGGCTTGAAAATATTTTAGGCGATCCGAGTCTGGGGGGCTCGGCCCACTCGGAAGGTGTGGGCTATTGCACATGAAAATATGGGAATCGGGCAGAATTCTAGTTTTTTGGCCGTAAAACGCAAAATAATGAGGAACGGTCATGGATGGGTGGTGACTATAGTTCCTTAAGTGGTATTTGATAGCCCTGAAGAATTTTAGGCAATCCGGTTCTGGGGGGCCTGGGCCCACTCGGAAGGCGTGGGCTATATCACACGAAAATATGGGAATCGGGTGGAATTCTAGTTTTTTGGCCGTAAAACACAAAATAATAAGGAACGGTCATAGCGGGGCGGTGACTTTGGTTCTTTAGGTCCTATTTGATGGCCCGGAAATATTTTAGGCGATCCAGGTCCGGGGTCCCGGGCCCACTCGGAAGGTTTGGGCTATAGTACATGAAATTATGGGAATTGGGTGGAATTCTTGTTTTTTGGCCGTAAAACGCAAAATAGCGAGGAACGGTCACAGCGGAGCAGTGAGTATGGTTCTTTAGGTCGTATTTGATGGCCCAAAAATATTTTAGCCGATCCGAGTCTGGGGGCCCGGCCCACTCCGAAGGTGTGTGCTATTGCACACGAAAATAAGGGAATTGGGCAGAATTCTAGGTTTTTAGCCGTAAAATGCCAAAAATGAGGAATGATCATGGCGGGGTGGTGAATATGCTTGCTTAGGTCGTATTTGATGGCCCGGAAAAGTTTTAGGTGATCCGGGCTTGGGGGACCGGGCCTACTCGGAAGGCGTGGGCTATAGCACACAAAAATATAGGAATTAGGCGAAATTCTAGTTTTTTGGCCGTAAACGGCAAAACGGCGAGGAACAGCCATGGCGGGGCGGTGACTATGCTTCTTAAGGTCATGATTGATGGACCGTAAAAGTTTTCGGCGATCCGGGTCTGGGGGCCCGGCCGCACTAAGAAGGCGTGGGCTATAGCACACAAAAATATAGGAATCAGGTGGAATTCTAGTTTTGTTGGCCGTAAAACGCAAAAAAAAAAAAAGGAACGGTCATGGAGGGGCAGTGACTATGGTTCCTTAGGTCCTATTTGATGGCCGAGAAAACTTTAAGGCTATCCGGGTCCGGAGGGCCCAGGCCCACTCGGAAGGCGTGGGCTATAGCACATGAAAATATGGGAATCGGGCAGAACTTTAGGTTTTTGCCGTAAAACGCAAAAAAATGAGGAACGGTCATGGCGGGGCGGTGACTATGGTTCCTTAGGTCGTATTTGATGGCCCGAAAAAAATTTAGGCGATACGGTTCCGGGGCCCCGGGCCCACTCGGAAGGCATGGGCTATAGCACAAGAAAATATGGGAATCGGGCGGAATTATAATTTTTTGGCCGCAAAACGCAAAATAACGAGGAACGGTCATGGCAGGGCCGTGACTAGGATTCCTTAGGTCTTATTTGATGGCCCGGAAAAAAGTTTAGGCAATCCGATTCCGGGGGCCTCGGGCCCACACGGAAGGCGTGGGCTACATAGCACACGAAAATATGGGAATCGGGCGAAATTATAGTTTTTTGGCCGTAAAACGCAAAATAACAGGAACGGTCATGGCGGGACGATGACTATGATTCCTTAGGTCGTATTTGATGGCCCGAAAAAAATTTTAGGCAATCCGGTTCCGGG
This sequence comes from Nicotiana otophora, assembly GCA_000715115.1. Classification (NCBI taxonomy): domain Eukaryota; kingdom Viridiplantae; phylum Streptophyta; class Magnoliopsida; order Solanales; family Solanaceae; genus Nicotiana; species Nicotiana otophora. The sequence goes on along the minus strand of AWOL01S0081532.1, from coordinate 16,698 downwards.
GTCCCCGGGCCCACTCGGAAGGCGCGAGCTATATGACACGAAAATATGGGAATCGGGCGGGATTCTAGTTTTTTGGCCATAAAACGCAAAAAATGAGGAACGATCATGGTGGTGCGGTGACAATGGTTCCTTATGTCATATTGGATGGCCTGGCAAACTTTCAGGCGATCCGGGTCCGAGGGTCCCGGGCCCACGCGGAAGGCGTGGGCTATAGCACACGAAAATATGGGAATCGGGCGGAATTATAGTATTTTTGCCGTAAAATGCAAAAAAATGAGGAAAGGTCATGGCGGGGCGTGACTATGGTTCTTTAGGTTGTATTTGATGGCCTACAAATGTTTTAGGCCATTAGGGTCTGGGGCCCTGCCCACTGGGAAGGCGAAGCCTATACCACACGAATATATGGGAATCAGGCGGAATTCTAGTTTTTTGGCCGTAAAACGCAAATAAAAAAAAAGGAACGGTCACGGCGGGGTGGTGATTATGGTTCTTTAGGTCCTATTTGATGGCCCGAAAAAATTTAATGTGATCCGGGTCCGGAGGGCCTGGGCCCACTCGGAAGGCGTGGGCTGTTGCACATGAAAATATGGGAATCGGGCGGAATTCTAGTTTTTTGGCCGTAAAATGCATAAAACGAGGAACGTTCATGGCGGGGCGGTGACTATGGTTCCTTAGGTCGTATTTGATGGCCCGTAAATTTCAGGCGATCCGGGTCCGATGGGCCCGGGCCCACTCGGAAGGTGTGGGTTATTGCACATGAAATTGTGGAAATCGGGCGGAATTCTAGTGTTTTGGCCGTAAAACGCAAAAAATAAGGAACGTTCATGGCGGGGCGGTGACTATGGTTCTTAGGTCATATTTGATGGCCCATAAATTTCAGGCGATCCGGGTCCGATGGGCCTGGGCCAACTCGAAAGGCGTAGGCTATAGCACACGAAAATATGGGAATCGGGCGGAATTCTAGTTTTTTGGCCGTAAAACGCAAAA
>AWOL01S0081531.1:36694-49373 GCA_000715115.1 Nicotiana otophora | reverse complement strand
GGTTCGGGCCCACTCGCAAGGCGAGGGGTAGAGCACAGCAAATATTGGAATCGGGTGGAATTCCAGGTTTTTGGCCGTAAAATGCAATAAAAGGAGAACAGGTAATGGGGGGCGATGACTATGGTTCCTTACGTCATATTCTATGGCCCGAAAATCTTTTAGGCGATCCGGGTCTGGGGCTCAGGCCCACTCGCAAGGCGAGGGGTAGAGCACAGCAAATATTGGAATCGGGTGGAATTCCAGGTTTTTGGCCGTAAAATGCAATAAAAGGAGAACAGGTAATGGGGGGCGATGACTATGGTTCCTTACGTCATATTCTATGGCCCGAAAATCTTTTAGGCGATCCGGGTCTGGGGCTCAGGCCCACTCGCAAGGCGAGGGGTAGAGCACAGCAAATATTGGAATCGGGTGGAATTCCAGGTTTTTGGCCGTAAAATGCAATAAAAGGAGAACAGGTAATGGGGGGCGATGACTATGGTTCCTTACGTCATATTCTATGGCCCGAAAATCTTTTAGGCGATCCGGGTCTGGGGCTCAGGCCCACTCGCAAGGCGAGGGGTAGAGCACAGCAAATATTGGAATCGGGTGGAATTCCAGGTTTTTGGCCGTAAAATGCAATAAAAGGAGAACAGGTAATGGGGGGCGATGACTATGGTTCCTTACGTCATATTCTATGGCCCGAAAATCTTTTAGGCGATCCGGGTCTGGGGCTCAGGCCCACTCGCAAGGCGAGGGGTAGAGCACAGCAAATATTGGAATCGGGTGGAATTCCAGGTTTTTGGCCGTAAAATGCAATAAAAGGAGAACAGGTAATGGGGGGCGATGACTATGGTTCCTTACGTCATATTCTATGGCCCGAAAATCTTTTAGGCGATCCGGGTCTGGGGCTCAGGCCCACTCGCAAGGCGAGGGGTAGAGCACAGCAAATATTGGAATCGGGTGGAATTCCAGGTTTTTGGCCGTAAAATGCAATAAAAGGAGAACAGGTAATGGGGGGCGATGACTATGGTTCCTTACGTCATATTCTATGGCCCGAAAATCTTTTAGGCGATCCGGGTCTGGGGCTCAGGCCCACTCGCAAGGCGAGGGGTAGAGCACAGCAAATATTGGAATCGGGTGGAATTCCAGGTTTTTGGCCGTAAAATGCAATAAAAGGAGAACAGGTAATGGGGGGCGATGACTATGGTTCCTTACGTCATATTCTATGGCCCGAAAATCTTTTAGGCGATCCGGGTCTGGGGCTCAGGCCCACTCGCAAGGCGAGGGGTAGAGCACAGCAAATATTGGAATCGGGTGGAATTCCAGGTTTTTGGCCGTAAAATGCAATAAAAGGAGAACAGGTAATGGGGGGCGATGACTATGGTTCCTTACGTCATATTCTATGGCCCGAAAATCTTTTAGGCGATCCGGGTCTGGGGCTCAGGCCCACTCGCAAGGCGAGGGGTAGAGCACAGCAAATATTGGAATCGGGTGGAATTCCAGGTTTTTGGCCGTAAAATGCAATAAAAGGAGAACAGGTAATGGGGGGCGATGACTATGGTTCCTTACGTCATATTCTATGGCCCGAAAATCTTTTAGGCGATCCGGGTCTGGGGCTCAGGCCCACTCGCAAGGCGAGGGGTAGAGCACAGCAAATATTGGAATCGGGTGGAATTCCAGGTTTTTGGCCGTAAAATGCAATAAAAGGAGAACAGGTAATGGGGGGCGATGACTATGGTTCCTTACGTCATATTCTATGGCCCGAAAATCTTTTAGGCGATCCGGGTCTGGGGCTCAGGCCCACTCGCAAGGCGAGGGGTAGAGCACAGCAAATATTGGAATCGGGTGGAATTCCAGGTTTTTGGCCGTAAAATGCAATAAAAGGAGAACAGGTAATGGGGGGCGATGACTATGGTTCCTTACGTCATATTCTATGGCCCGAAAATCTTTTAGGCGATCCGGGTCTGGGGCTCAGGCCCACTCGCAAGGCGAGGGGTAGAGCACAGCAAATATTGGAATCGGGTGGAATTCCAGGTTTTTGGCCGTAAAATGCAATAAAAGGAGAACAGGTAATGGGGGGCGATGACTATGGTTCCTTACGTCATATTCTATGGCCCGAAAATCTTTTAGGCGATCCGGGTCTGGGGCTCAGGCCCACTCGCAAGGCGAGGGGTAGAGCACAGCAAATATTGGAATCGGGTGGAATTCCAGGTTTTTGGCCGTAAAATGCAATAAAAGGAGAACAGGTAATGGGGGGCGATGACTATGGTTCCTTACGTCATATTCTATGGCCCGAAAATCTTTTAGGCGATCCGGGTCCGGGGGCACGGGACCACTAGGAAGGCTTGGGCTATAGCATACGAAAAATAGGAATCATGCAGAATTCTAGTTTCATGGCTGTAAAACGCAAAAACGAGGAACGATCATTGCAGGGCGGTGACAATGGTTCCTTAGTTTGTATTTAATGGCCCGGAAATATTTTACGCTATCCGGGTTCAGGGGTCCCGGGCCCACTCGGAAGGCGTGGGCTTATAGCACACGAAAATATGAGAATTGAGCGGAATTCTAGTTTTTTGGCCGTAATAAGCAAGAACATGAGGAACAGTCATGGCGGGCGGTGGCTATGGTTCCTTAGGACGTATTTGATGGCCCAGAAAAATTTTAGGCAATCGGGACCCGGACCCCCTCGGAAGGCGTGGGCTATACACAAATAGTTTATTGATCGTAAAACGCAAAAAGATGATGAACGGTCAAGGCGGGGCGCTGATTATGGATCCTTATGTCGTATTTGATGGCTCGAAAAACTTTTAGGTGATCCGAGTCAAGGGTCCCGGGCCCACTCCGAAGGTGTGGGCTAGCACACGAAAATATGTAAATCGGGCGAAATTCTAGTTTTTTGTCAGTAAACGCAACCAAACGAGGAACGGTCATGGCAGGGCGGTGACTATGGTTCCTTAGGTCGTATCTAATGGCACAAAATAATTTTAGGCTATTCGGGTCCGCAGGGCCCTGGCCCACTCGGAAGGCGTGGGCTATTGCACACGAAAATATTGGAATCGGGTGGAATTCTAGTTGTTTTGGAGGTAAACCGCAAAACAATGAGGAACGGTCATGGCAGGGCGGTGGGTATGGTTCCTTACGTCGTATTCTATGGCCCAAATATCTTTTAGGCAATCCGGGTCCGGGGGCTCGGGCCCACTCGCAAGGCGAGGGCTAGAGCACATGAAAATATTGGAATTGGGCGGAATTCTAGGATTTTTGCCGTAAAACACAAAACAACGAGGAACGGTCATGGCGGGGCGGTGACTATGGTTCTTTAGGTCGTATTTGATGGCTAAGAAAACATTAAGGCGATCCGGGTCCAGGGGCCCCGACCCACTCGGAAGGCGTGGGCTATAGCACAAGAAAATATCAGAATCGGGCGGAATTCTATTTTTTCGGCCGTAAAACGCACAAAAAACGAGGAAAGGTCATAGAGGGGCGGTCACTATGGTTCCTTAGGTCGTAATTGATAGACCGGATAAATTGTATGCGATCCAGGTCCGGGGGCCCGGGCCCACTCGAAAGGCGTGGGCTAGCACGCGAAAATATGGGAATCGAGCGAAATTCTAGTTATTTGTCCGTAAAACATAACCAAACGAGGAACGGTCATGGTGGGGCGGTGACTTTTGGTTCCTTAGGTTGTATTCGATGGTACGGAAAAATTTTCGGCTATCCGGGTCCGGGGGGGCCTGGCCCGCTGGGAAGGCGTGATCTATTGCACACGAAAATATGGGAATCGGGAGGAATTCTAGTTATTTTGCCGTAAAACGCAAAACAATGAGGAACGGTCATGGCAGGGTGGCAACTATGGTTCCTTACATCGTATTCTATGGCCCAGAAATCTTTTATGCGATCCGGGTCCGGGGGCTTGGGCCCACTCGCAAGGCGAGGGCTAGAGCACATGCAAATATTGGAATCGGGCGGAATTCCAAGTTTTTGGCCGTAAAACGCAAAACAACAAGGAACGGTCATGGTGGGGCGGTGACTATGGTTCCTTAGGTCTTATTTGATGGCCAAGAAAATGTTTAAGCGATCCGGGTCCGGGGGCACGGGACCACTAGGAAGGCTTGGGCTATAGCATACGAAAACATAGGAATCATGCAGAATTCTAGTTTCATAGCCGTAAAACGCAAAAACGAGGAACGGTCATGGCAGGGATGTGACAATCGTTCCTTAGTTCGTATTTGATTGCCCGGAAAAATTTTAGGCGATCCGGGTCCGGGGGGCTTGGGCCCACTCGAAAGGCGTGGGCTACAACACACGAAAATATAGAAATCGAGCGGAATTCTAGTTTTTAGGCCGTAAAGCGCAAACCAAACGAGGAACTGTCATGTCGGGGCGGTAACTATGGTTACTTAGGTCGTATTTCATGGCCCGGAAACGTTTTAGGCGTTCGGGGTCCGGGGCCCACTCGGAAGGCGTGGCTTATAGCACATAAATAGTTTTTTGACCGTAAAACGCAAAACGATGATGAACGGTCAATGCGGGGTGCTGATTATGGATCCTTACGTTGTACTTGATGGCTCAAAAAACTTTTAAGCAATCCGGATCCGGGGGCCCGGGCCCACTCGGAAGGTGTAGGCTAGCACACAAAAATATGGGAATCGGGCAGAATTCTAGTTTTTTGTCCGTAAAACGCAACCAAACGAGGAACGGTCTTAGCAGGGCGGTGACTATGGTTCCTTAGGTCGTATTTGATGGCACAAAAAAATCTTAGGCTATCCGGGTCCACGGGGCCCTGGCCCACTCGTAAGGCATGGGCATAGCATACGTAAATATGGGAATCGGGCGGAATTCTAGTTTTTTGGCCGAAACCACAAACAACGAGGAACGGTCATGGCAGGGCAGTGACTATGGTTCCTTAGGTCGTATTTGATGGCATGGAAAACATTTAGGCTATCCGGGTCCGGAGGGCCCTGGCCCACTCGGAAGGCCTAGACTATTGCACACGAAAATATGGAAATCGAGCGGAATTCTAGTTTTTTGGCCGTAAAACGCAAAACAATGAGGAACGGTCATGGCAGGGTGGCGACTATGGTTCCACACGTCGTATTCTATGTCAGGAAAAATTTTAGGCTATCCGGGTCCAGGGGACCTGGGCCCACTCGGAAGGCGTGGGCTATAGCGCACGAAAATATGGGAATCGGGCGAAATTCTAGTTTTTCGGCCGTAAAACGCACAAAAAAGAGAAAAGGTCATGGAGGGGAGGTCACTATGGTTCCTTACGTCGTATTTGATGTCCCGGAAACATTTTAGGTGATCCGGGTCCGGGAGCCCAGGGCCGGGGGCCCGGGACCACTCGCAAGGCGTGGGCTAGAGTACACGAAAATATGGGAATCAGGCAGAATTCTAGGATTTTGGCCATAAAATGTAGAAAAAGTAGGAACGGTCATGGCTGGGTGGTGACTATGGTTCCTTAGGTCGTATTGGATGGCCCGGAAATATTTTAGGCGATCCGGGTCCAAGGGCCCGGGCCCATTCGGAAGACATGGGCTATAGCACACGAAAATGTGGGAATCAGGCGGAATTCTAGTGTTTTGGCCGTAAAACGGACAAAAAATGAGGAAAGGTCATGGAGGGCGGTCACTATGGTTCCTTAGGTCGTAAATGATTGCCCGGAAAAATTTATGCGAATAAAGGTCAAGGAGTGGACTATAGCACACGAAAAATATTGGAATCGGGCGGAATTCTAGTTTTTGGCCGTAAAACGCAAACAAAGAAGAACGGTTATGGCAAGCGGTGACAATGGTTCCTTAGGTCGTATTTGATGGCCCAGAAAAATTATAGGCGATCCGGGTCCGGGGGTCGGGCCCACTCGGAAGGCGTGGGCTAGAGCACACGAAAATATGCTAATCGGGCGAAATTCTAGGTGTTTGGCCGTAATGGCGAAATTATGCTTCATGGAGGGGCGACAACTATGGTTCCTTAGGTCGAATTTGATGGCCCAGAAAAATTTTAGGCTGTCCGCCCGGGCCCACTCAGAAGGCGTGGACTACAGCATATAACAAAATGAGAATCGGGCGGAATTCTAGTTTCTTGGCCGTAAAACGCAAAACAACGAGGAACGATCATGGCGGGGAGGTGACTATGGCTCCTTAGGTCGTATTTGATGGTCTGGAAAAATTTAGTCGATCCGGGTCCAGGGGGCCCGGGCCCACTCGGAAGGCGTGGGCTATAGCATACGAAAATAAGGGAATCGGGCAAAATTCTATTTTTTCACTGTGAAAGACAAAAGAATGATGAACGTTCTTGGCAGGGCGGTGACTATAGATCCTTACGTCATATTTGATGGTCCAAAAAAATGTTAGGCTATCCGAGTCCATGGGGCCCGAGCCCACTCGCAAGGCATGGGCAAGCACATGAAAATAAGGGAATCAGGTGGAATTCCAGTTATTTGGCTGTAAAACGCAAAAACATGAGGAACGGTCATGCGGGGCGGTGACTATGTATCCTTACGTCGTATTTGATCGCCCGAAAAACTTTTAGGCAATCCGCGTCGAGGAGGCCCTGGCCCACTCGCAAGGCATGTGCTAGAACACGAACATATGGGAATCAAGTGGAATTCTAGTTTTTGGTCCGTAAACCTCAAACAAATTAGGAACGGTCATGGCGGGGCGGTGACTATGGTTCTTTACTCCGTATTTGATGCCCCGAAAACATTTTAAGCGATTCGGGTCCGGGGGCCGGGCCCATTCGGAAAGCGTGGGCTAGAGCATACGAAAATATGGGAATCGGACGGAATTCTAGGTTTTTGGCCTTAAAACGTAGAAAACCTAGGAATGGTCATGGTGGGGTGGTGGCTATGGTTCCTTAGGTTGTATTTAATGGCCTGAAAATGTTTAGGCTATCCGGGTCTGGTGGGGACCTGGCCCACTTGAAAGGCGTGGGCTATAGCACAAGAAAATATGGGACTCGGGCGGAATTCTAGTTTTTTGGCCGTAAAACGCAAAACAAATGAGGAGCGGTCATGGCGGGGCGGTGACTGTGGTTCCGCAGGTCGTATTAGATGGGCAAAACAAAATTTAGACGATCGGTGTCCGGGGGCCCGGACCCGCTCAGAAGGCGTGGGCTTTAACACAACAAAATATGGGAATCGGGGTGAATTCTAGTTTTTTGGCTGTAAAACGCTAAAAAAACGAGGAACAATCATGGCGGGGTGGTTACTATGGTTCCTTAGGTCGTATTTGATGGACCAAAAAATTTTAGCCGATCCGGGTCCAGGGGGCCCGGGCCTACTCGAAAGGCGTGGGCTATAACACACGAAAATATGGGAATCGGGCGAAATTCTAGTTATTTTACCATAAAATACAAAAGAATGAGGAACGGTCATGCTGGGGTGGTTACTATGGTTCCTTAGGTCGTATTTGATGGCCTGAAAAATTTTTAGGCGATCGGGGTTCGGGGGCCAGGCCCCACTCGGAAGGCGTGGGCTATAGCACACGAAAATATAGGAATGAGGCGGAATTCTAGTTTTTTGGTCGTAATACACAAAAAAGGAAGAACGGTCATGGCAGGCGGTGACTATGGTTCCTTAGATCGTATTTGATAGCCCGTAAAATTTTTTAGGCAATCCAGGTCCGGGGGTGCCCGAGCCCACTCATAGGGCGTGGGCTATATTATACGACAATATGGTAATCAGGTGGAATTCTAGTGTTTTGGCCGTAAAATACAAAAACAATGAAGAACGGTCATGGCGGGGGGGGTGACTATGGATTATTACGTATATTTAATGGATCGAAAACATTTTAGGCGATTCGGGTTCGGGCCCACTCGCAAGGCATGAGCTAGCACATGAAAATATGGGAATCGGGCGGATTTCTAGTTTTTTATCTGTAATACGCAAACAAACGAGGAACGGTCATGGAGGGGGCGATGACTATGGTTCCTTCGGCTGTATTTGATTCCCCATAAAAATTTTAGGCGATCCAGGTCCGGGGGGCCCGGCCCACTCGAAAGGCGTGGGCTATAGCATAATAAAATTTGGGAATCAGGTGGAATTCTTATTTTTGGCCGTAAAATGCAAAAACAGGAGGAACGGTAATAGAGGGGTGGTGACTATGGTTCCTTAGGTCGTATTTGATGGCCTGGAAAAATTTTAGGCTATCCAGGTCCGGGCGGCCCAGGCCCACTCGGAAGGCGTGGGCTATTAGCACACGAAAATATGGGAATCGGGCGGAATACTAGTTTCTTGGCCGTAAAACGCAAACAAACGAGGAACGGTCAGGGCGGGGCGGTAACTATGGTTCCTTAGGTCATATTTGATGGCCCGGAAAAAATTTAGGCAATTCGATTCCGGGGGGCCGGGCCCACTCAGAAGGCGTGGGCTAGAGCACACGAAAATATGGGAATCGGGCGGAACTCTAGGTTTTTGGCCGTAAAACGTAGAAACACTAGGAACGGTCATGGAGGGTCGATGACTATGGTTCCTTAGGTCATATTTGATAGCCCGGAAAAATTTTAGGCTATCCGGGTCCGGGGGGCCCGAGCCCACTCGCACGACATGGGCAAGCACACGAAAATATGGGAATCGAGCGGAATTCTAGTTTTTTGGGCATAAAACGCAAAACAAATGAGGAACGGTCAGGGCGGGGTGGTGACTATGGTTCCTTAGGTCGTATTCGATGGCCCGAAAATTTTTTAGGTCATCCGGGGGGCTCGGGCCCACTCGGAAGGTGTGGGCTATAGAACACGAAAATATGGGAATCGGGCAAAATTCTACTTTGCTGACCTTAAAACTCAAAAGAAATGAGGACCGGTCATGTCGAGGCGGTGACTATGGTTCATTAGCTCGTATTTGATGGCCCAAATAAATTTTAGGCGATCGGGGTCCAGGGGTGCGGACCCACCCGGCAGGCGTGTGTTAGCACACGAAAATATGGGAATCGAGCAAAATTCTAATGTTTTGTCCGTAAACTGCAAACAAATGAGGAATGGTCATGGAGAGGCAGCAATTATGGTTCATTAGGTCGTATTTGATGGGTTGGAAAAAGTTTAGGCTATCGATGTCCGGGGGGCCCGGACCCACTCGGAAGGCATGATATATCATATGAAAATATGGGAATCGGGCGGAAATCTAATATTTTGGCCGTAAAATTCAAAAAAATGAGGAACGGTCATGGCGGGGTAGTTACTATGGTTCCATATGTCGTATTTGATGGCCCAGAAAATTTTTAGGTGATTCGGGTCCGGGGTGCCCGTTCCCACCTGCAAGGTGTGGGCTAGCATACGAAAATATGGGAATTGGGCGGATTTCTAGTTTTTTTGTCTGTAAAACGAAAACAAATTAGGAAGGTCATGGCGGGGCGGTGACTATGGTACCTTAGGTTGAATTTGATGGCCTGGAAAAATTTTAGGCGATCCGGGTCCGGGGGTTCCCCGGACCCACTCGGAAGGCGTGGGCTATAGCACACAGAAATATGAGTATCGTGCGGAATTTTAGTTTCTTGGCCGTAAAATGCAAAACAACGAGGAATGGTCATGGCGGGGAGGTTACTATGGTTCCTTAGGTTGTATTTGATGCCCAAGAAAAATATTAGGCGATTGGGGTCCGGGGGGCCCGGACCCACTCGGAAGGCGTGGTATATCACACAAAAATATGGGAATCGAGAAAAATTCTAGTTTTTGGCCGTAAAACGCAAAAACAACGAGGAACGATTATGGCGAGGCAGTGACTCTAGTTCCTTAGCTTGTATTTGATGGCCCGAAAAACTTTTAGGCTATCGGGGTCCGGTGGCCCGGGCCTACTCGGAAGGCGTAAGCTATAGCGCACGAAAATATGAGAATCAGGCGAAATTCTAGTTTTTTACCGTAAAATCCAAAAAAACGAGGAATTGTCATGGCGGGGCGGTGACTATGGTTATTAGGTCGTATTTGATAGCCCCTGCCACTCGAAAGGCGTGGGTTATGGTACATGAAAATATTGTAATTGGGCGTAATTCTTGTGTTTTGGCCGTAAAACGCCAAAAAGGACGAACTTTCATGGAGGGCGGTGACTATGGTTCCTTAGGTCGTATTTGATGGCCCGGAAAAATTTTAGGCGATCGGTGTCCGGGGGCCCGGGCCCACTCGCAAGGCGTGGGCTAGCACATGAAAATATGGGAATCGATGGAATTCTAGCTTTTTGTCCGTAAAACGCAAACAAACGAGGAACGGTCATGGCCCCGCAATGACCGTTTCTCGTTGTTTTGCATTTTACGGCCAAAAAACTAGAATTCCCCCCGATTCCCATATTTTCGTGTTGTATAGCTCACGCCTTCCGAGTGGCTCCGGGCACCCCAGACCCCGATCGCCTAAAATATTTCCGAGCTATCAAATACAACCTCCTTGAACGTTACTCTTTTGTTTCATTTTACGGCCAAAAAAATAAGAAATTTGCATAATTCCCATAGTTTCGTGTGCTATAGCCCACGCCTTACGAGTGGGCAGGGCCCCCCAGAACCGGATCACCTAAAATTTTTCCAGGCCATCAAATATGACATAAGGAACCATAGTCACCGCCCCGCCATGACCGTTCCTAGTGTTTTGCGTTTTACGGCCAAAAAACTAGAATTCCGCCTGATTCCCATATTTTCGTGTGCTATACCCCACGCCTTCCGAGTGGGACCGGGCCCCCTGACCCCGATCGCCTAAAAACTTTTTGGGCCATCAAATACGACCTAAAGTACCATAGTCACCGCCCCGACATGACCGTTCCTCATTTTAGTTTTGCATTTTACGGCCAAAAAACTAGAATTTCGCCCGATTCCCATATTTTCGTGTGCTATAGCCCACACCTTCCAAGTGGCAGGGACCCCCGGACCCGGATCGCCTAAACTTTTTCCGGGCCATCAAATACGATCTAAGGGACCATAGTCACCGCCCCTCCATGACCTTTCCTCGGCGTTTTGCATTTTACGGCCAAAACACTAGAATTTCGCTCGATTCCCATATATTCGTGTGCTATAGCCCACGCCTTCCAAGTGGGCCAGGCGCCCTCGGACCCTGATAGCCTAAAACATTTTTTGTGCCTTCATATACGACCTAAGGAACCATAGTCACCACCCCTCGATGACCGTTCCTCATTTTTGTGCGTTTTACGGCCAAAATACTAGAATTTCGCCTGATTACCATATTTTCGTATGCCACTTTCCGAGTGGGTCGGGCCCCTTCGAACCCGCCTTAAATTTTTCTGGGCCATCAAATACAACCTAAGGAACCGTAGTAACTTCCGCGCTTTGACCGTTCCTCGTTTATTAGCATTTTACGGCCAAGAAACTTGAATTCCGCCCGATTCTAATATTTTCGTGTTCTATAGCCCATGCCTTTCGAGTGGGCCCGGATAGCCTAAAAAGTTTTCCGGCCATCAAATAGGAGCTAAGGAACAGTAGTAACCACCCCTCCATGACCGTTCCTCATTATTTTGCATTTTACGGCTAAAAAACTAGAATTCCGCCTGATTTCCATATTTTCGTTTGCTATAGCCCACGCCTTTCGAGTGGCTTCGGGCACCCCGGACCCCGATCACCTAAAATATTTTCAGGCTATCGAATACGACCTAAGGAACCATAGTCACCACACCACCATGACCTTTCCTCATTTGTTTGCGTTATACAACCAAAAAACTAGAATTCCGCCCAATTCTCATATTTTCGTGTGCTATAGCTCACGCCATCCGAGTGGGACTGTCCCCCAGACCCGGATCGCCTAAAATTTTTCCGGGCTATCAAATACGATATATGGAACCACAATCACCACCTCTCCATGACCTTTCGTTGTTGTTTTAAGTTTTACGGCCAACAAACTAGAATTCCGCCTGATTCCCACATTTTCGTGTGCTATAGCCCACGCCTTCCCAGTGGGTAGGGCCCCCCGGACGCGGATCGCCTAAAATATTTTTGGGCCATCAAATACGACCTAAGGAACCATAATTACCGCTCCGTCATGACCTTTCCTCTGTCGTTTGCGTTTTACGGCCAAAACACTAGATTTCCGCTCGATTCTCACATTTTCGTGTGCTATAGCCCACACCTTCCGAGTGAGCCTGGCCCCCCCGGACCCTGATGGACTAAAACATTTTCGGGCCTTCAAATACGACCTAAGAAACTATAGTCACCGCCCCTCCATGACCGTTCCTCATTTTTGTGCCTTTTACGGTCAAAATACTAAAATTTCGCCCAATTACCATATTTTCGTGTGCCACCTTCCTAGTGGGTCGGGCCCCTTCGGACCCGCCTTAAATTTTTCCGGGCCATAAAATACAACCTAAGGAACCGTAGTCACTTCCCTGCCATGACTGTTCCTCGTTTATTTATATTTTACGGCCAAGAAACTTGAATTCCGCTCGATTCCCATATTTTCGAGTTCTTTACCCATGCCTTCTAAGTGGGCCGGGATAGCCTAAAATTTTTCCGGGCCATCAAATAGGAGGTAAGGAACCATAGTCACCGCCCCGCCATGACTGTTCCTCATTATTTTGCATTTTACGGCCAAAAAACTAGAATTCCGCCCGATTCCCATATTTTCGTCTGCTATAGCCCACGCTTTCCGAGTGGGTCCGAGTCCCCCGGACCCCGATCGCCTAAACTTTTTTCGGGCTATCCAATATGACCTAAGGAACCATAGTCTCTGCCCCTCCCTGACCGTTCCTCTTTTCTTGCATTTTACGGCCAAAAAACTAGAA
>AWOL01S0081531.1:22039-34495 GCA_000715115.1 Nicotiana otophora | reverse complement strand
GACTTGGATCTCCTAAAAAATTTTCGGGCCATCAAATATGACCTAAGGAACCATAGTTACCACCCCGCCATGACCTCTCCTCGTTTGTTTTGCGTTTTACGGCCAAAACACTTAAATTCTGCCCGATTCCCATATATTCGTGTGCTATAACCCACGTCTTACGAGTGGTCCCGGGCCCTACAGAATCGAATCACATAAAATCTTTCCGGGCCATCAAATACGACCTAGGGAATCATAGTCACCACCCCGCCATGACCATTTCTCATTCTTTTTGCTTTTTACGGCCAAACAACTAGAATTTCGCCCGATTCCCATATTTTCGTGTGCTATATAGCCCACGCCTTTTGAGTGGGCCCGGGCCCCTAGGACCCCGATCGCCTAAAAGTTTTTTGGGCCATGAAATATGACCTAGGGAACCATAGTTATCGCCCCACCATGACAGTTCCTCATATTTTTGCGTTTTACGGTGAAAACACTAGAATTCTGCCTGATTCCCATATTTTTGTGTGCTATAGCCAACGCTTTCCGAGTGGGCACGGGTCCCTACATCCGGATTGCCTAAAAACATTTCGAGCCATAGAATACGACCTAAGGAACCATGGTCATCGCCCCGCCATGATCGTTCTTCATGTTTTTGCGTTTTACGGCCAAGAAACTAGAATTACGCTAGATTTCCATATTTGCGTGTGCTATAGCCCACGCCTTCCGAGTGGACCCGGGCCCCTAGACTCGGATCGCCTAAAAATGTTTCGGCCATCAAATACGACCTAAGGAACCATAGTCACCACCCTCCCATGAATGTTCCTCATCATTTTGGGTTTCACGGCCAAAACACTAGAATTCCGCCTGATTTCTATATTTTCATGTTCTATATAGCCCGCGCCTTCCGAGTGGGCCGGGCCCCCGGACTCGGATCACCTAAAAACTTTTTGGGCCATCAAATACGACCTAAGTAACCATAATCACTGCCCATCCATGACCTTTCCTCGTTCTTTTGCGTTTTACGGCTAAAATATTAGAATTCCGCCTTATTCTCATATTTTCGTGTGTTATAGCCCACGCCTTCCGAGTGGGCCCAGGGCCCCCAAACCTGGATCGCCTAAAAACATTTTGGACCATAGAATACGACCTAAGGAACTATAGTCACCACCTTTCCATGACTGTTCCGTGTTATTTTGACTTTTACGGCCAAAGAACTAGGATTCTGCGTGATTCCCATATTTTCGTGTGCCATTCCGAGTGGGCCCGACCCCCTAGACCCGGATCGCCTAAAATTTTTCTGGGCCATTAAATATGACCTAAGGAACCATAGTCACCACCCTGTCATGATCGTTCATCATGTTTTGCATTTTTCGGCCAAACCACTAGAATTCCGCCTGATTCCCATATTTACGTGTGCAATAGCCCACGCCTATAGAGTGGGCCGGGCCCCCCGAACTCGGACCGCCTTAAATTTTTCCAAGCCATCAAATACGACCTAAGGAGCCATAGTCACTGCTCCGCCATGACCTTTCCTCGGTTGTTTGCGATTTATTGCGAAAACAATAGAATTCCGCCCGATTCCTATATTTTCGTGTGCTATAGCCCACGTCTTCTGAGTGGGCCCGGTCCCCCAAGACCCTGATCGCCTAAATGTTTTTCCGGGCTTTCAAATACGACCTAAGGAACCATAGTCACCGCCACGCCATGACCGTTCCTCATTTTTGTGCGTTTTAAGGCCAAAATACTAGAATTTCACAAGATTATCATATTTTCGTGTGCCACCTTCCGAGTGGGTCGGGCCCCTCCGGACCCGCCTTAAGTTTTTCTGGGGAATCAAATAAAACCTAAGGAACCACAGTCACTGCCCTGCTATGACCGTTCCTCGTTTATTTGCGTTTTACGGCCAAGAAACTTAAATTCTGCCCGATTTCCATATTTTCGTGTTCTATAGTCCACGCCTTCCGAGTGGGCCTGGATAGCCTAAACTTTTTCCGGGCCATCAAATAGGTGCTAAGGAACCATAGTCACTGCCCCTCCATGACCGTTCCTCGTTGTTTTGCATTTTACGGCTAAAAAACTAGAATTCCGCCCGATTCTCATATTTTCGTGTGCTATAGCCCACACCTTCCGAGTGGCTCCGGGCACCCCGGACCCCAATCGGTTAAAATATTTCCAGGCTATGGAACCATAGTCGCCGACTCTCCTTGACCGTTACTCTTTCTTTGTATTTTACGACCAAAGAACAAGAATTCCGCTTGATTCCCATATTTTCATGTGCTATAGCCCACGCCTTACGAGTGGGTAGGGCCACCCGGACTCGAATCGCCTCAAATTTTTCCAGGCCATCCAATATGACCTAAGGAACCATAGTCACCGCCTCTCCATGACCGTTCCTAGTGATTTTGCGTTTTAGGGCCAAAAAACTAGAATTCCGCCCAATTCCCATATTTTCGTGTGCTATATCCCACGCCTTCCGAGTAGGCCCGGGCCCCTGACCCCGATTGCCTAAAAGTTTTTTGGGCCATCAAATACGACCAAAGTTACCATAGTCACCGCCTCTCCATGACCGTTCCTAGTGATTTTGCGTTTTAGGGCCAAAAAACTAGAATTCCGCCCAATTCCCATATTTTCGTGTGCTATATCCCACGCCTTCCGAGTAGGCCCGGGCCCCTGACCCCGATTGCCTAAAAGTTTTTTGGGCCATCAAATACGACCAAAGTTACCATAGTCACCGCCCCACCATCACCGTTCTTCATTTTGCTTTTGCATTTTACGGCCAAAAAACTAGAATTCTGCCTGATTCCGAGTGGGTAGGGCCCCCCGGACCCGGATCGCCTAAAATTTTTCTGAGCCATCAAATACGACCTAAGGAACCATAGTCACTTCCCCGCCATGACTTTTCCTCGGTCTTTTGCATTTTACGGCAAAAACACTAGCATTCAGCCCGATTCCCATATTTTTGTGTGCTATAGCCCACGCCATCCGAGTGGGCCCGCCCCTCCCCCCGAACCCTGATCGCCTAAAAATTTTTCCGGGCCTTCAAATATGACCTAAGGAACTATAGTCACCACCCCGTCATGACCGTTCCTCATTTATGTGCATTTTACGGCCAAGAAACTTGAATTCCGCCTGATTCCCATATTTTCGTGTTCTATGGCCCACGCCTTCCGAGTGAGCCCAGATAGCCTAAAAAATTTTTCGGCCATCAAATAGGAGCTAAGGAACTATATTCATCGCCCCTCCATGACCGTTCCTCTTTTTTTGAGCGTTTTACGGCAAAACAACTAGAATTCCGCCTGATTCCCATATTTTCGGGTGCTATACACCACGCTTTCCGAGTGGGTCCGGTCCCCCCGGACCCTGATTGCCTAAAATTTTTCCGGCTATCAAATACGACCTAAGGAACCATAGTCTCCACCCCACCTTGACCGTTCCTCTTGTGTTTTGCATTTTACGGCCATAAGTCAAGAATTCTGCTTGATTCCCAAATTTTCGTGTTCTATAGCCCACCCCTTCTGAGTGGGCCCAGGCCCTTAGGACCTGGATCGCCTAAAAGTTTTTCGAGCCATCAAATAGGACCAAAGGAACCATAGTCACTGCCCCGCCATGGCCGTTCCTCGGTATTTTGCGTTTTACGTCCAAAAAACTAGAATTCCTCTCGATTCCCATATTTTCGTGTGCTATAGCCCACGGCTTGCGAGTGGGCCTGGTCCCCCCGGACCCGGATCACTTATAATTTTTTCGGGCCATCAAATACGACCTAAGGAACCATAGTCACCCTCTGCCATGACCTCTCCTCATTTGTTTTGCATTTTATGGCAAAAAAACTAGAATTCTGCCTGATTCCCATATTTTCGTGTGTTATAGCCCATGCCTTCCGAGTGGTCCCGGGCCCCACGGAACCGGATCGCGTAACATCTTTTTGGGCCATAAAATACGACCTCAGGAATCATAGTCACTGCCCTTCCATGACCATTTCTCATTTGTTTTGCTTTTTACGGCCAAACAACTGGAATTCTGCCCCGATTCCCATATGTTTGTGTGCTATAGACCACGCCTTTCGAGTGGGCCCGGGCCCCAGGACCTCGATCACCTAAAAGTTTTTCGGGCCATGAAATACGACCTAAGGAACCATAGTTATTTCCCCACCATGACAGTTCCTCATTGTTTTGCGTTTTACGGCCAAATAACTAGAATTCCGCCCGATTCCCATATTTTCGTGTGCTATAGCCAACGCTTTCCGAGTGGGCCTGGGTCCCCACACCCGGATCGCCTAAAAATATTTCGAGCCATAGAATATGACCTAAGGAATCATGGTCATCGCCCCGCCAAGATCGTTCCTCATGTTTTTGCATTTTACGGCCAAATAACTATAATTCCACTAGATTTCCTTATTTGCGTGTGCTATAGCGCACGCCTTCCGAGTGAGCCCGGGCCTCCAGACCCGGATTGCCTAAAAGTTTTCTGGCCATCCAATACGACCTAAGGAACCATAGTCACCGCCCTGCCATGAATGTTCCTCATTTTTTTGCGTTTTACGGTCAAAAAACTAGAATTTCGCTTAATTCCCATATTTTCGTGTTCTATAGCCCACGCCTTCCGAGTGGGCCGGGCCCCCAGACTCGGATCGCCTAAAAATTGTTCGGGCCATCAAATATGAACTAAGAAACCATAGTTACCACCCAGCGATGACCTTTCCTCATTCTTTTGCATTTTACGGCTAAAAAATTAGAATTCCGCCTAATTCCCATATTGTCGTATGCTATAGCCCACGCCTTCCGAGTGGGCCCGGGCCCACCAAACCCAGATCACCTAAAAATATTTCGAGCCATAGAATACAACCTAAGGAACCATAGTCACCACCTTTCCATGACCGTTCCTCGTTATTTTGCGTTTTACGAACAAAACACTAGAATTCTGCCTAATTCCCATATTTTCGTGTGCTATTTCGAGTAGGCCCAACCCCCTAGACCCGGATCGCCTAAAAAGTTTTCGGGCCATTAAATATGACCTAAGGAACAATAGTCACCACCCCGCCATGATCGTTCCTCATCTTTTGCGCTTTACAACCTAAAAACTATAATTCCGCCTAATTCCCATATTTTTGTGTGCAATAGCCCACGCCTACAGAGTGAGCTAGGCCCCCTGAACTCGGATCGCCTAAAAAATTTTCGGGCCATCAAATACGACCTAAAGAACCATAGTCACCACCCCGCCATGGCCGTTCTTCGTTGTTTTGCATTTTACGGCCAAAAAACTAAAATTCCACCTGATTCCCATATTTTCGTGTGCTATAGCCCACCCCTTCTGATTGGGCCCGGTCCCTCCTGACGCGGATTGCCTAAAAATTTTTCGGGCCATCAAATAGGACCTAAGGAACCATAGTCACAGCCCCTCCATGACCGTTCCCCGTTTGTGTTTGCGTTTTACGGCCAAAAAACTAGAATTTCGCCCGATTCCCATATTTTCGTATGTTATAGCCCTCGCCTTCCCAGTGGGCAGGGCACCCGAACCCTGATCACCAAAAATATTTCTGGGCCATCAAAGATGACCTAAAGAACCATAGTCACCGCCCCACCATGACCTTTCCTCATTTTTTTGCATTTTAAGGCAAAAACACTAGAATTCCGCCGAATTCCCATATTTGTTTGTGCTATAGCCCATGGCTTGCGAGTGGGCCCGGGCCCCACCGACTCGGATCGCTTATAATGTTTTCCGGCCATCAAATACGACCTAAGGAACCATAATCACTGTCCTTCCATGAATGTTCCTCATTTCTTTGCGTTTTACGGCCTAAAAACTAGAATTCCTCTTGATTCCCATATTTTCGTATTCTATAGCCCACGCCTTCCGAGTGGGCCGAGCCCCCCAGACTCGGATCGCCTAAAATTTATTCAGGGAAACCATAGTCACCACCCAACCATGACCTTTCCTCATCCTTTTGCGTTTTACGGCTAAACAATTAGAATTCCGCCTAATTCCAATATTTTCGTATGCAATAGCCCACGCCTTTCGAGTGGGCCCGGGCCCCCCGAACCCGTATCGCCTAAAATATTTTGGGCTATAGAATACAACCTAAGGAACCATAGTCACCACCTTTCCATGATCGTTCCTCGTTATTTTGCGTTTTACGGCCAAAACACAAGAATTCTGCCTAATTCCCATATTTTGGTGTGCTATTCCGAGTAGGCCCGGCCCCCTAGACCCGGATTGCCTAAAACTTTTACGGGCCATTAAATATGACCTAAGGAACCATAGTCAATGCTCCGCCATGATCGTTCCTCGTTGTTTGCGCTTTACGACCTAAAAACTAGAATTCCGCCTGATTCCCATATTTACAAGTGCAATAGCACACGCCTACAGAGTGGGCTGGGCCCCACCGAACTTGGATCGCCTAAAAATATTTTGGGCCATCAAATACGACCTAAAGAACCATAGTCACCACTCCGCCATGACCGTTCTTCAATGATTTGCATTTTACGGCCAAAAAACTGAAAATCCGCCTAATTCCCATAATTTCGTGTGCTATAGCCCACCCCTTCCGAGTGGGCCCGGTCCCTTCGGACCCGGATCGCCTAAAACCTTTTTGGGCCATCCAATACGACCTAAGGAACCATAGTCACTGCCCCTCCATGACTGTTCCTCGTTTGTATTTGCGTTTTACGGCCAAACAACTAGAATTCCGCCCGATTCCCATATTTTCGTATGTTATAGCCCTCGCCTTCCCAGTGGGTAGGGACCCCAAACCCTGATCGCCAAAAATATTTCCGAGCAATCAAATATGACCTAAAGAACCATAGTCACCGCCCCGCCATGACCTTTCCTCGTTTTATTGCACTTTACGGCCAAAAAACTAGAATTACGCTGAATTCCCATATTTTCTTATGCTATAGCCCATGGCTTCCGAGTGGTCCCAGGCCCCACCGACCCGAATCGCTTACAATTTTTTCCGGCCATCAAATACGACCTAAGGAATCATAGTCACCACCCCGCCATGACCTGTTCTCGTTCTTTTGCGTTTTACGGCCAATAAACTAGATTTCCGCCCGATTCCCATATTTTCGTGTGCTATAGCACACGCCTTCCGAGATGTCCAGGGCTCCACGGAACCGGATCACCTAAAATTTTTTCGGGCCATCAAATACGACCCAAGGAACCATAGTTATCGCCCCACCATGAAAGTTCCTCATTTTGATTAGCGTTTTACGGCCATTAAACTAGAATTCCACCCGATTCCCATATATTCGTATGCTATAGCCCATGCCTTCCAAGTGGGCCCCTGCCCCCAGACCCGGATCGCCTAACATTTTTTCGGGCCATAGCATACGACCTAAGGAACCATAGTCATCGCCCCGCCATGACCGTTCCTCATGTTTTTCCGTTTTACGGCCAAAAAACTAGAATTCCGCCCGATTCCCATATTTTCGTGTGCTATAGCCAACGCTTTTCGAGTGGGCCCGGGCCCCCACACCCGGATTGCCAAAAAACATTTCGAGCCATAGAATATGACCTAAGGAATCATGGTCATCGCCCCGCCAAGATCGTTCCTCCTGTTTTTGCGTTTTACGGCCAAATAACTATAATTCCACTAGATTTCCTTATTTGCGTGTGCTATAGCGCACGCCTTCCGAGTGAGCCCGGGCCTCCAGACCCGGATCGCCTAAAAGTTTTCTGGCCATCCAATACGACCTAAGGAACCATAGTCACCGCCCTTCCATGAATGTTCCTCATTTGTTTGCGTTTTACGGCCAAAAAACTAGAATTTCGCTTAATTCCCATATTTTCGTGTTCAATAGCCCACGCCTTCCGAGTGGGCCGGGCCCCCAGACTTGGATCGCCTAAAATTTTTTTGGGCCATCAAATACGAACTAAGAAACCATAGTTACCACCCAGCGATGACCTTTCCTCATTCTTTTGCATTTTACGGCTAAAAAATTAGAATTCCGCCTAATTCCCATATTGTCGTATGCTATAGCCCACGCCTTCCGAGTGGGCCCGGGCCCACCAAACCCAGATCACCTAAAAATATTTCGGGCCATAGAATACAACCTAAGGAACCATAGTCACCACCTTTCCATGACCGTTCCTCGTTATTTTGCGTTTTACGAACAAAACACTAGAATTCTGCCTAATTCCCATATTTTCGTGTGCTATTTCGAGTAGGCCCAACCCCCTAGACCCGGATCGCCTAAAAAGTTTTCGGGCCATTAAATATGACCTAAGGAACAATAGTCACCACCCCGCCATGATCGTTCCTCATCTTTTGCGCTTTACAACCTAAAAACTATAATTCCGCCTAATTTCCATATTTTTGTGTGCAATAGCCCACGCCTACAGAGTGGGCTAGGCCCCCTGAACTCGGATCGCCTAAAAAATTTTCGGGCCATCAAATACGACCTAAAGAACCATAGTCACCACCCCGCCATGACCGTTCTTCGTTGTTTTGCGTTTTACAGCCAAAAAACTAAAATTCCACCCGATTCCCATATTTTCGTGTGCTATAGCCCACCCCTTCTGATTGGGCCCGGTCCCTCCTGACCCGAATTGCCTAAAATTTTTTCGGGCCATCAAATAGGACCTAAGGAACCATAGTCACAGCCCCTCCATGACCGTTCCTCGTTTGTTTTTGCGTTTTACGGCCAAAAAACTAGAATTTCGCCCGATTCCCATATTTTCGTATGTTATAGCCCTCGCCTTCCCAGTGGGGAGGGCCCTAGATCCTGATCGCCTAAAATATTTTCGGGCCATGAAATACGACCCAAAGAACAATAGTTACCGCCCTGCCAAGACCTTTCCTCATTATTTGCGTTTTACGGCCAAAATACTAGAATTCCTCCTGATTCCCATATTTTCGTGTGTTATACCCACGACTTCCGAGTGGGTCCGGCCCCTCCGGACCTGGATCGCCACAAATATTTTATGAGCCATCCAATAGGACCTAAGGAATCATAGTCACCAGCCCGCCATGACCGTTCCTCATGATTTTGCTGTTTACGGCCAAAAAACTAGAATTCCGCCCGATTCCCGTATTTTCGTGTGCTATAGCCCACGCCTTCTGAGTGGGCCCGGGCCCTCCGGACCAGGATCGCCTCAAATCTTTCTAGGCCATCAAATAGGACCTAAGGAACCATAGTCACTACCCACCATGACCGTTCCTCATTTTTTGTGGTTTACGGCCAAAAAACTAGGATTCCATCCGATTCCCATATTTTCATGTGCTAAGCCCACGCCTTCCGAGTGGGCCCAAGACCCCCGGACCCGAATCGCGTAAAAGTTTTTTGGGCCATCAAATACGACCTGAAGAACCATAGTCACCGTCCCGCCATGACTGATCCTCTTGTTGTTCGGTTTACGGCCAAAAAACTATAATTCTGCTCGATTCCCATATTTTCGTGCTTTAAAGCCCACGCCTTCCGAGTGGGCCCGGGACCTCCGGACCCGGATCACCTCAAATTTTTTCGGGCCATCAAATACGACCCAAGGAATCATAATTATCGCCCCGCCATGAAACTTCCTCATTTTTATTTTGTGTTACGGCCATTAAACTAGAATTTCACCCGATTCCCATATATTCGTGTGCTATAGCCCACGCCTTCCGAGTGGGCCCGTGCCTCCCAGACCCGGATCGCCTAAAATATTTTCGGGCCATAGAATACGACCTAAGGAACCATAGTCATCGCCCCTCCATGACCGTTCCTCATGTTTTTGCGTTTTACGGCCAAAACATTAGAATTCCGCTAGCTTTTCCATAGTTTCGTGTGCTATAGCCCACGCCTTCCGAGTGGGCCCGCGCCCCCCAGACCCAGAACGCCTAAATATTTCTGATCCATCAAATGTGACATAAGGAACCATAGTCACCTCCCCACCATGATCGTTCCTCGTTATTTGCGTTTTACGACCAACAAACTAGAATTCCACCCGATTCCCATATTTTCGTGTGCTATAGCCAACGCCTTCCAAGTTGGCCGGGCCCCGCGATCTCGGATCGCCTAAAGTTTTTCCGAGTCAGTAAATACGACCTAAATAACCATAGTCACCACCTCGCCATGACCGTTCCTCATTATTTTGCATTTTATGGCCAAAACACTAAAATTCCGCCCGATTCCAATATTTACGTGTGCAATAGCCCACGCCTACCGAGTGGGCCGGGCCCCCGGACTCGGATCACCTAAAATGTTTCCGGGGCATCAAATACGATCTAAAGAACCATAGTCACCGCCCCTCCATGACTGTTCCTAGTTCTTTTGCGTTTTACGGCCAAAATAACTAGAATTCCACCCAATTCCCATATTTTTGTGTGTTATAGCCCTTGCCTTCCCAATGGGTAGGGCCCCTAGACCCTGATCGCCTACAATTGTATCGGGACATGAAATATGACCTAAAGAACAATAGTCACCGCCCCGCCATGACCTTTCCTCGTTTTTTGCGTTTTACGGCCAAAATACTAGTATTCCTCCCAATTCCCATATTTGCCTGTGGCATAGCCCACGCCTTCCGAGTGGGTCCGGCCGCTCCGGACCTGGATCGCCTCAAATTGTTTCTGAGCCATCAAATAGGACCTAACGAACCATAGTCACCAGTCTGCCATGACCGTTCCTCATTGTTTTGCAGTTTATGGCCAAAAAACTAGAATTTCGCCCGATTCCCATATTTTCGTGTGCTATAGCCCACGCCTTCCGAGTGGGCTCGGGCCCACCGGACCCGAATCGCCTCAAATTGTTCTAGGCCATCACATAGGACCTAAGGAACCAGTCGCCGCCCACCATGACCGTTCCTCATTGTTTTGCAGTTTATGGCCAAAAAACTAGAATTTCGCCCGATTCCCATATTTTCGTGTGCTATAGCCCACGCCTTCCGAGTGGGCTCGGGCCCACCGGACCCGAATCGCCTCAAATTGTTCTAGGCCATCACATAGGACCTAAGGAACCAGTCACCGCCCACCATGACCGTTCCTCTTTTGTTTTGCGATTTACGACCAAAAAACTAGAATTCTGACCGATTCCCATATTTTCGTGTGCTAAGCCCACGCCTTCCGAGTGGGCCCAAGACCCCCGGACCCGGATCGCGTAAAAAATTTTCGGGCCATCAAATACAACCTTAAGAACCATAGTCACCGTCCCTCCATGACTGATCCTCTTTTTTTGCGGTTTACGTCCAAAAAACTAGAATTCCGCCCGATTCCCATATTTTCGTATTTTATAGCCCACGCCTTCCGTGTGGGCCCGGGCCCTCGGGACCCGGATCGCCTTAAATGTTTTTGGGCCATCCAATAGGACCTAAGGAACCATAGTCACCACCCCTCCATGACCGTTCCTCGTTGTTTTGCGTTTTACGGCCAAAACACCAAAATTCCGCCCGATTCCCATATATTCGTGTGCAATAGCCCAAGCCTTCCAAATAGGTCGGGCCCCCGGATTCGGATTGCCTAATGTTTTTTTGAGCCAGCAAATATGACCTAAAGAACCATAGTCACCACCCTGCCATGACCGTTCCTCGTTATTTTGCCTTTTACGGCCAAAAAACTAGAATTCTGCCTGATTCCCATATTTTCGTGTGCTATAACCCACGCCTTTTTAGTGGGCATGGCCCCCAAGACCCGGATCGCCTAAATATTTTTCTGGGCCATCAAATAAGACCAAAGGAACCATATTCACCACCCTTCTATGACAGTTCCTCGTTTGTTTGCATTTTACGGCCAAAACACTAGAATTCCGCCCGATTCCCATATTTTCGAGTGCTATAGCCCACGCCTTCCGAGTGGGCTAGAGGCCCCCGGACCCGTATCGCCTAAAAAAATTTTGGGCCATCCAATACGACCTAAGGAACCATAGTCACCGCCCCTCCATAACCGTTCCTTATTATTTTGCGTTTTACGGCCAAAAACACTAGAAATCCACCCGATTCTCATATTTGCATGTGCTACAGCCCTCGCCTTCCCAGTGGGCAGGGCCCCCAGACCCTAATTGCCTAAAGTTTTTTCGGGTTATCAAATACAACCTAAAAAACCTTAGTCACCGCCCCGCCATGACCTTTCCTCATTTTTTTGTATTTTACGGCCAAAATAATAGAATTCCGCCCGATTCTCATATTTACGTGTGCAATAGCACACGCCAACCGAGTGGGCCGGGACCCCCAGACTCGGATCGCCTAAATATTTTCCGGGGCATCATATATGAAATAAAGAACCATAGACACCGCCCCGCCATGACCGTTCCTCCTTGTTTTGCGTTTTACGGCCAAAAATCTAGAATTTCGCCCGATTCCCATATTTTCGTATGCTATAGCCCTCGCCTTCCCAATGGGCAGGGCCCCTAGACCTTGATTGCCTAACATTTTTGCGGGCTATCAAATACGATCTAAAGAACCATAGTCACCGCCCTGCCATGACCTTGCAACGTTTTTTTGCGTTTTACGGCCAAAATACTAGAATTTCGCCCGATTCCCATATTTTCGTGTGCTATAGCCCCCGCCTTC
>AWOL01S0081531.1:841-11797 GCA_000715115.1 Nicotiana otophora | reverse complement strand
CCATAGTCACCGCCCGCCATGACCATTCCCCGTGTTTTTGCGTTTTACAGCCAAAAAACTAGAATTCCGCCCGATTCCCATATTTTCGTGTGCTATAGCCCACGCCTACCGAGTGGGCCGGGCACCCCGGACTCGGATCGCCTAAAATTTTTCCGGGCCATCAAATATGACCTAAAGAACCATAGTCACCGCCTGCCATGACCGTTCCTCGATGTTTTGCATTTTACGGCCAAAGAACTAGAATTCCGCCTGATTCTCATATTTTCGTGTGCTATAGCCCACGCCTTCCGAGTGGGCCCGGGCCCTTCGGACCCTGATCACCTAAAAATTTTCCGGGCCATCAAATAGGACCACAGGAACCATAGTCACCGCCCCTCCATGACCGTTCCCCATTATTTTGTGTTTTACGGCCAAGAAACTAGAATTCCGCCCGATACGCATATTTTTGTGTGCTATAGCCCACGCCTTCTGAGTGGCCCGGGCCCCTCGATATCGGATGACATAAAAAGTTTTCGAGCGAGAAAATATGACATAAAGAACCATAGTCACCGCCCCGCCATGATCGTTCTTCGTTTATTTGCGTTTTAAGGCCAAAAAACTAGAATTCCGCTAGATTCCCATATTTCGTGTGTTATAGCCCATGCCTTCCGAGTCACCGCACCGCCATGACCGTTCATCATTGTTTTGCGTTTTACGACCAAAAAACTAGAATTCCGCCCGATTACCATATTTCCGTGTGCAATAGCCCACGCCTACCGAGTGGGCCGGGCCCCCCGGACTCGGATCGCCTAAAATTTTTCCGGGACATCAAATACGACCTAAGGAACCATAGTCACCGCCCCTCCATGACCGTTCATCTTTTTTGTTTTGCGTTTTACGGCCAAAAAAAATTAGATTTCCGCCTGATTCCCATATTTTCGTGTGCTATAGCCCACGCCTACCGAGTGGGCCGGGCACCCCGGACTCGGATTGCCTAGAATTTTTCCGGGCCATCAAATATGACCTAAAGTACCATAGTCACCGCCCTCCATTACCGTTCCTCGATGCTTTGCATTTTACGGCCAAAAAACTAGAATTCCGCCTGATTCTCATATTTTCGTGTGCTATAGCCCACGCCTTCCGAGTAAGCCCGGGCCCTTCGGACCCGGATCACCTAAAATGTTTTCAGGCCATCAAATAGGACCAAAGGAACCATAGTCACCGCCCCACCATGACTGTTCCCCATTATTTTGCGTTTTACGGCCAATAAACTAGAATTCTGCCCGATACGCATATTTTCGTGTGCTATAGCCCACGCCTTCTGAGTGGGCTGGGCCCCTCGATATCGGATCGCATAAAAAGTTTTCGAGCGAGCAAATACGACATAAAAAACCATAGTCACCGCCCCGCCATGATCGTTCTTCATTTTTTTGCGTTTTATGGCCAAAAAACTAGAATTCTGCCAGATTCCCATATTTCGTGTGTTATAGCCCACGCCTTCCGAGTCACCGCACCTCCATGAGCGTTCATCGGTTTTTTGCGTTTTACGACCAAAAAACTAGAATTCTGCCCGATTACCATATTTTTGTGTGCAATGGCCCACGCCTACCGAGTGGGCCGGGCCCCCAGACTCGGATCGCCTAAAATATTTCCGAGACATCAAATACGACCTAAGGAACCATAGTCACCGCCCCTCCATGACCGTTCCTCTTTATTTTTTGCGTTTTACGGCCAAAAATATTAGATTTCCGCCCGATTCCCATATTTTCGTGTGCTATAGCCCTCGCTTTCCCAGTGGGTAGGGACCCCAGACCCTGATCGCCTAAAATTTTGGCGAGCCGTCAAATACGACCTAAAGAACCATAGTCACCGTCCCGCCAAGACCTTTCCTCATTTTTTTGCGTTTAACGGCCAAAAAACTATAATTCCGCCCGATTCCCTTATTTTCATGTGCTTTAGCCCATGCCATCCTAGTGGGCCCGGGCCCCCCAGACCCGGATTGCTTGAAATATTTTTGGGCCATTAAATACGACCTAAGAAACCATAATCATGGCCCCGCATCATTCCTCATTGTTTGCGCTTTATGGTCAAAAAACTAGAATTCCGCCCGATTCCCATATTTACGTGTGCAATAGCCCACGCCTACCGAGTGGGCCGGGCCCCCCGGACTAGGATGGCCTAAAATTTTTTCTGGCCATCAAATACGACCTAAAGAACCATAGTCACCGCCCTGCCATGACCGTTCCTCGGTGTTTTGCATTTTACGGCCAAAAAACTAGAATTCCGCCCGATTCCCATATGTTTCATGTGCTATAGCCCATGCCTCCCGAGTGGGCTCGGGCCCTCTGGATCCGGATCGCCTAAAATTTTTTCGGGCCATCAAATAGGAGCAAAGGAACCATAGTCACCATCGCGCCATGACCGTTCCTCGTTATTTTGCATTTTACGGCAAAAAACTAGAATTCTGCCCGATTCCCATATTTTCGTGTGCTATAATAGCCCACGCATTCCGAGTGGGCTCGGGAACCCCGGACCTGGATCGGCTAAAATTTTTTCTGGGCCATCAAATACGACCTAAAGAACCATAGTCACCACACCGCCATGAGTGCTCCTCATTTCTTTTGTCTTTTACGGCCAAAAAACTAGAATTCTGTCCGATTCCCATATTTTCGTGTGCTATAGCCCATGCCTTCCGAGTGGGCTCGGGCCCTCCGGACCAGGATCACCTAACAATTGTTTGGGCCATCAAATAGGACCAATGGAACCATAGTCACCGCCGTGCCATGACCGTTCCTCATTATTTTGCGTTTTTCGGCCAAACCATTAGAATTTCACCCGATTCCCATATTTTCGTGTGCAATAGCCCACGCCTTCCGACTGGGCCGGGCCCCACGGACTCGGATTGCCTAAAATATTTCCGAGCCAGCAAATACGACCTAAAGAACCATAGTTACCACCCGCCATGACTATTCCTCGTTGTTTTGCGGTTTACGACCGAAAAACTAGAATTTCGCCCGATTCCCATATTTTCGTGTGCTATACCCATGTCTTTCGAGTGGGCCGGGGCCGTCCGGACCCGGATCGCCTAAATTTTTTGGGCCATCAATTAGGGCCAATAGAACCATAGTAACCGCCCCGCCATGACCGTTGCTCTTTCATTGCGTTTTCATCCAAAGACCTAGAATTTCGCCGGATTACCATATTTTCGTGTGCAATAGCCCACGCCTACCGAGTGGCTCGGGGTCCCCGGACTCGGATAACCTTTTTATTTATCAGGACATCAAATACGACCTAATGTAGCATAGTCACTGACTCGCCATGACCAATCCTCGTTGTTTTGCGATTTACGGCCAAAGACTAAAATTCTGCCCGATTCCTATATTTGCGTGTGCTATAGCCCACGCCTTCCGAGTGGGCCCGGGCCCTCCGGACCCGGATCGCCTGTAATTTTTCCGGGCAATCAATTAGACCTAAGGAACCATAGTCACCACCCCTCTATGACCGTTCCTTTTTTCTTTGCATTTTACGGCCAAAAAACTAGAATTCCACCCGATTCTCATATTTTCGTGTGCTATAGCTCTCGCCTTCCCAGTGGGCAGGTTCCCCAGACCCTAATCGCCTAACATTTTTGCGGGCCATCAAATACAACATAAAGAACCATAGTCACCGCACTGCCATGACCTTTCCTCATGTTTTTGCATTTTTCGTCCAAAAACTATAATTCCGCCAGATTCCCATATTTTCGTGTTCTGTAGCCCACGCCTTCCGAGTGGGCCCGGGCCCCCCGGACCCGGATCGCCTGAAAGTTTTTTGGGCCATCAAATAGGACCTAAGGAACCATAGTCACCGCCACGCTATAACCGTTCCTCATTGTTTTATGTTTTACGGCTCAAAAACATGAATTTCGCCCGATTCCCACATTTTCGTGTGCAATAGCCCACGCCTTCCGAATGGGCCAGGCAACCCGAACTCGGATCGCATAAAATTTTTTCGAGCTAGAAAATACGATATAAAGAACCATAGTCACTGCCCTGCCATGACCGTTCCTCATTTTTTGCGTTTTACAGCCAAAAAACTGGAATTCCACGCGATACGCATATTGCGTTTGTTATTGCTCATGCCTTCCGAGTGGGCCCGGGCCCTCCGGACCCAGATCGCCTAATATTTTTCCGAGCCATCAAATACGACCTAAATAACCATAGTCACTACCTTGCCATGACTGTTCCTCATTTTTTGCGATTTACAACCAAAAAACTAGAATTTTGCCCTATTACCATATTTTCGTGTGCTATAACGCACGCCTTTCGAGTGGGCCTGGGCCCCCAGACCCGGATCACCTAAAAAGATTTTGGGCCATCAAATACGACCAAAGGAACCATAGTCACCGCCCTGCCATGATCGTTCCTCAGTGTTTGCATTTTACAGCCAAAAAACTAGAATTCCGCTTGATTCCCATATTTTCATGTGCAATAGCCCATGCCTTCCGAGTGGGGCGGGCCCCCAGACTCAGATCGCTTAAAATTTTTTGCGAGCCAGCAAATACAACCTAAAGAACATAGTCACCGCCCCACCATGACCGTTCCTCATTTTTTTGTATTTTACAGCCAAAACACTAGAATTCCGCCCGATTCTCATATTTCGTGTGCTATAGGCCACACCTTCCGAGTGGGCCCCGGCCCTCCGGACCCGGATCGCCTAAAAATTTTTGGGCCATCGAATAGGACCTAAGGAACCATAGTAACAGCCCCACCATGACCGTTCCTCATTCTTTTGCATTTTACAGACAAAAACACTAGAATTCTGCCCGATTCCCATATTTTCATGTGCTATAGCCCACGCCTTCCGAGTGGGATCGGGCCTTCCGGACCCGGATCAATTGATACGTTTTCGGGCCATCAAATAGGACATAAGAAACCATATTCACAGCCCCTCCATGACCGTTCCTTTTTGTTATTTTTGCGTTTTACGGTCAAAAAACTAGAATTCCGCCCGATTCCCATATTTTCGTGTGCTATAGCCCTCGCCTTCCTAGTGGGCAGGGCCCCCAGACCCAGATCGCCTAAAAGTTTTGCGAACCATCAAAAACGACCTAAGTAACCATAGTCACCGCCCTGCCATGATCGTGCCTCGCTGTTGTTTGTTTTACAGCCAAAATACTAGAATTGCGCCCAATTCCTATATTTTCGTGTGCTATATAACTCACGTCTTCTGAGTATGCCCGGGAACCCCGGACCCGGATCGCATAAAACTTTTCCGGGCCATCAAATACGACCAAAAGAACCATAGTCACCACCCCGCCATGACTATTCCTCGTTTGTTTGCGGTTTGCGGCCGAAAACTAGAATTCCGCCTGATTCCCATATTTGTTTTGTGCTATACCCACGCCTTCCGAGTAGGCCCGGGCCGTCCGGACCCGGATCGCCAAAAATTCCTCGGGCTATCAAATAGGACCTAAGGAACCATAGTAACCACCCCGCCATAACCGTTGCTCTTTTTTTGCGTTTTCATCCAAAAAACTAGAATTTTTCCCGATTACCATATTTTCGTGTGCAATAGCCCACGCCTACAGAGTAGGCTGGGACCCTCGGACTCGGATCACCTAAAAATTTTATCGGGACATCAAATACGACCTAAAGTACCAATGTCACCGCCCCGCCATGACCAATCCTCGTTGTTTTGCGATTTACGGCCAAAGACTAAAATTCTGCCCGATTCCCATATTTTCGTGTGCTATAGCCCACGCCTTCTGAGTGGGCCCGGTCCCTCCGGACCCGGATCGCTTGTAATTTTTCTAGGCCATCAAATAGGACCTAAGGAACCATAGTCACCGCCCCTCCGTGACCGTTCCTTTTTTTCCGTTTTACGGCCAAAAAACTAGAATTTCGCCCAATTCCATATTTTCGTGTGCTATTGCCCTCGCCTTCCCAGTGGGCAGGGCCCCCAGGCCCTAATCGCCTAATGTTTTTGCAGGCCATCAAATACATCCTAAAGAACCATAGTCACCGCCCCGCCATGACCTTTCCTCATTGTTTTGTATTTGGCGGCCAAAATACTATAATTCCACCTAATTCCCATATTTTCGTGTTCTATAGCCCACGCCTTCCGAGTGGGCCCAGGCCCCCTGACCCGGATCGCCTGAAATTTTTTCGGGCCATCAAATAGGACTTAAGGAACCATAGTCATCGCCACATCATGAACGTTCCTCATATTTATGTATTTTACGGCTCAAAAACTAGAATTCCGCCCGATTTCCATACTTTCGTGTGCAATAGCCCACGCCTTCCGAGTGGGCCGGGCCCCCCGAACTCGGATCACATAAAATTTTTTCGAGCCAGAAAATACGACATAAAGAACCATAGTCGCCACCCTGCCATGACCGTTCTTTTTTTTTTTTGCGTTTTATGGCAAATAAACTAGAATTCCACCCGATTCCCATATTTCGTTTGTTATGGCCCACGCCTTCCGAGTGGGCCCGGGCCCTCCCGACCCGAATTGCCTAAAATTTTCTAGGCCATCCAATTGGACATTAGGAACGATAGTCACCGCACCGCCATGACCGTTCCCCATTTTTTGCATTTTATGGCCAAAAAACTAGAATTCCGCCCGATTAACATAATTCCGTGTGCAATAGCCCACGCCTTCCGCCTAAAATATTTCAGGATAGCCTAATATTTTCATTCCTCGGGATCGCCTAAAATTTTTCCAGGACATCGAATACGAACCAAAGAACCAGTCACCGCCCCGCCATTACCGTTCCTCGTTGTTTTGCGTTTTACGGCCAAAAATTAGAATTCTGCCTGATTCCCATATTTTTGTGTGCTATAACCCACGCCTTCCGAGTGGGCCCGAGCCCTCCGAACCCGCATCGCCTGAAATATTTCAGGGCCATCAAATAGGACCTAAGGAACCATAGTCACCGCCCCGCCGTGACCGTTCCTCGTTGTTTTGCGTTTTATGGCAAAAAATTAGAATTCCGCCCGATTCCCATATTTTTGTGTGCTCTAGTCCATGCCTTCCGAGTGTGCCCGGGTCCTCCGGACCCGCATTGCCTGAAATATTTCAGGGCCATCAAATAGGACCTAAGGAACCATAGTCACCGCCCCGCCGTGACCGTTCCTCGTTGTTTTGCGTTTTATGGCAAAAAATTAGAATTCCGCCCGATTCCCATATTTTTGTGTGCTCTAGTCCATGCCTTCCGAGTGTGCCCGGGTCCTCCGGACCCGCATTGCCTGAAATATTTCAGGGCCATCAAATAGGACCTAAGGAACCATAGTCACCGCCCCGCCGTGACCGTTCCTCGTTGTTTTGCGTTTTATGGCAAAAAATTAGAATTCCGCCCGATTCCCATATTTTTGTGTGCTCTAGTCCATGCCTTCCGAGTGTGCCCGGGTCCTCCGGACCCGCATTGCCTGAAATATTTCAGGGCCATCAAATAGGACCTAAGGAACCATAGTCACCGCCCCGCCGTGACCGTTCCTCGTTGTTTTGCGTTTTATGGCAAAAAATTAGAATTCCGCCCGATTCCCATATTTTTGTGTGCTCTAGTCCATGCCTTCCGAGTGTGCCCGGGTCCTCCGGACCCGCATTGCCTGAAATATTTCAGGGCCATCAAATAGGACCTAAGGAACCATAGTCACCGCCCCGCCGTGACCGTTCCTCGTTGTTTTGCGTTTTATGGCAAAAAATTAGAATTCCGCCCGATTCCCATATTTTTGTGTGCTCTAGTCCATGCCTTCCGAGTGTGCCCGGGTCCTCCGGACCCGCATTGCCTGAAATATTTCAGGGCCATCAAATAGGACCTAAGGAACCATAGTCACCGCCCCGCCGTGACCGTTCCTCGTTGTTTTGCGTTTTATGGCAAAAAATTAGAATTCCGCCCGATTCCCATATTTTTGTGTGCTCTAGTCCATGCCTTCCGAGTGTGCCCGGGTCCTCCGGACCCGCATTGCCTGAAATTTTTCAGGGCCATCAAATAGGACCTAAGGAACCATAGTCACCGCCTCGCCATGACCGTTCCTCGTTGTTTTGCGTTTTACGGCCAAAAACTAGAATTCCGCCCGATTCCCATATTTTTGTGTGCTCCCCACACCTTCCGAGTGGGCCCGGGCCCTCCGGACCCGCATCGCATGAAATTTTTTCGGGCCATCAAATAGGACTAAAGAACCATAGTCACCGCCCCTCCATGATCGTTCCTCTTTTTGTTTTGTGTTTTACGGCCAAAACAAATTAGATTTCCGCCCGATTCCCATATTTTCATGTGCTATAGCCCTCGCTTTCCTAGTGGGCAGGGACCCCAGACCCGGATAGCCTATATTTCCTCGAGCCATCAAATACGACCTAAAGAACCATAGTCACCGCCTCGCTAAGATCTTTCCTTGTTGTTTTTAGTTTTACAGCCAAAATACTAGAATTTCGCCCGATTCCCTTATTTTCGTGTGCTATAGCTCACGCCTTCCTAGTGGGCTTGGGCCCCCCGAACCCGGATCACCTTAAATTGTTTTTGGGCCATCAAATACGACCTAAGGAACCATAGTCGACGCCCCGCCATGATCGTTCCTCATTTTTTGCGCTTTACGGTCAAAAAACTAGAATTTCGCCCGATTCCCATATTTACGTGTGCTATAGCCCATGCCTTCCAAGTGGGCCCGGCGCTCCGGACCCGGATCACTTAAAATTTTTTTGGGCCATCAAAAAGGACCAAAGGAACCATAGTCACCGCCGCGCCATGACCGTTCCTTGTTATATTGCGTTTTATGGCCAAAAACATTGAATTTCGCCCACGCCTTCCGAGTGGGCCCGGGAACCCTAGACCCGGATCGCCTAAAATTTTTTTGGGCCATACAATATGACCTAAAGAACCATAGTCACTGCCCCACCATGACCGTTCCTCATTGTTTTGTGTTTTACGGCCAAAAAAACTATTATTCCGCTCGATTCCCATATTTTCATGTGCAATAGCCCACGCCTTCTGAGAGGACCGGGCCCCCCGGACTCGGATCGCCTAAATTAGTTCTTTCCCAGCAAATACG
Organism: Nicotiana otophora; assembly: GCA_000715115.1. Lineage (NCBI taxonomy): Eukaryota > Viridiplantae > Streptophyta > Magnoliopsida > Solanales > Solanaceae > Nicotiana > Nicotiana otophora. The sequence goes on along the minus strand of AWOL01S0081531.1, from coordinate 2,789 downwards.
ACCTAAAGAACCATAGTCACCTCCCCTCCATGACCATTCCTCGTTTCCGTTTTGCGTTTTACGGCCAAAAAACTAGAATTCCGCCGGATTCTCATATTTCGTGTGCGCCTTCCGAGTGGCTTGGGCCCTCCGGACCTGGATCGCCTAAAATTTTTCGGGCCACCACATAGGACCTAAGGAACCATAATAACCGCCCCGCCATGACCGTTGCTCTTTCTTTGCGTTTTCATCCAAAAAACTAGAATTTCGCGCGATTACCATATTTTCGTGTGCAATAGCTGACGCCTACCGAGTGGGTCATGCCCCCCGGACTCGGATTACCTAAATATTTTATCGGGAAATCAAATACAACCTAAAGTACCATAGTCACCACCCTGCCATGGCCGTTCCTCGTTGTTTTGCGATTTACGGCCAAAAACTAAAATTCTGCTCGATTCCCATATTTGCGTGTGTTATAGCACGCCTTCCGACTGGGCCCGGGCCTTCCGGACCCGGATCGCCTGTAATATTTCTGGGCCATCAAATAGGACCTAAGGAACCATAGTCACCGCCCCTCCATGATCGTTCCTTGTTATTTTGCATTTTATGGCCAAACAAACTAGAATTCCGCCCAATTGCTATATTTTCGTGTGCTATAGCCCTCGCCTTCCCAGTGGGCAGGGCCCCCAGACCCTAATCGCCTAAAATTTTAGCGGGCCATCAAATACAACCTAAAGAACCATAGTCACCGCCTCGCCATGACCTTTCCTCGTAGTTTTGCATTTTATGACCAAAATACTAGAATTCCGCCCGATTCCCTTATTTTCATGTGCTATAGCCCACGCTTTCCTAGTGAGCCCGGGGCCCCCGGACCCGGATTACCTGAAATTTTTTCGGGCCATCATATACGACCAAAGGAACCATAGTCACTGCCCCACCATGATCGTTCCTCGTTTTTTGTGTTTTACGGTCAAAAAACTAGAATTCCGCCCGATTCCCATATTTACGTATGCAATAGCCCACACCTACCGAGTGGGCCTGGCTCCCAGGACTCGGATCGCCTAAAATTTTTCCGGGCTATCAAATACGACCTAAAGAACCATAGTCACCGCCCCGCCATGATCGTTCCTCGCTGTTTTGCGTTTTACGGCAAAAAAACTAGAATTGCGCCCGATTCCCATATTTTCATGTGCTATAGCTCACGCCTTCCGAGTGTGCCCGGGACCCCCGGACCCGGATCGCCTAAAATTTTTCCGGGCCATCAAATAGGACCAGAGGAACCATAGTCACCGCTGCGCCATGACCGTTCCTCGTATATATGCGTTTTATGGCCAAAAAACTAGAATACCGCCTGATTCCCATATTTTCGTGTGCTATAGCCCTGCCTTCCGAGTGGGCTCAAGACCCCCGGACCCGGATCACCTAAAACTTTTTCGGGCCATCAAATACGACCTAAAGAACCATAGTCACCGCCCCGCCATGATTGTTCCACGTTTTTTGTGGTTTACGTCCAAAAAAGTATAATTGCACTCGTTGCCCATATTTTCTTGTGCTATAGCCCACGCCTTCCGAGTGGGCGGGCCCTCCGGACCCGGATTGCCTAACATTTTTTAGGGCAATCAAATAGGACAAAAGGAACCATAGTCACCGCCGCGCCATGACCGTTCCTCGTTATTTTGCGTTTTATGGCCAAAAAACTAGAATTCCGCCCGATTCCCATATTTGGGTGTGCTATTGCCCACGCCTTCCGAGTGGGCTCGGGTACCCCCGGACCCGGATCGCCTAAAATTGTTTCGGGCCATCAAATAAGACCTAAAGAACCATAGTCACCGCCCCGCCATGATTATTCCTCATTTTTTGCGGTTTACGTCCAAAACACTAGAATTCCGCCCGATTCCCATATTTTTGTGTGCAATAGCCCACGCCTACCGAGTGGGTCGGGCCCCCCAGACTCGGATCGCCTAAAATT
>AWOL01S0081528.1:0-18723 GCA_000715115.1 Nicotiana otophora | reverse complement strand
TCATTGGATGTGGGATTTTGTGGGGTGGGAGTAGAAGGTGCATTGTCAGGGTGGGCGGGTGGAGTAGGGGGAAAATGTGAGGATTGATTATCAGAAGTGGTATTTGAATTTTGGAAGATGAATCTATTTTGCGTTGTAATAGGATTGGCCTGTGACACATGGGAATTTTGTTTATTATTTTTTTGAGTATTGACAGCCGTAGAGGGAGTGAAGGCATTAGTTGTAGTGGAAGCAAATGCAGGGGCATACTTGGTATTTTTTCTTATATTCTTTGGGTAGACCACGATTTTCCAAAGGCTGATGTCACCGTTGTCTTCATCCATATTTGTGTTAGTACTTGGATTTGGCGGTGGTGTTTGGGAAGTAGGGGATTTATTACCAGGAGAAGAAAGGACAGGAAAGTGCAGTGTGACCTAAACATCCACGTAGAGTACAAAGAGGCGATGTATGTTCATAATAGATTTTTTGTAGATGGGTACCTAATAAGATTTCAACGGGTAATTATTTTCCTATCGGAGCAAGGATACATAGGCGGGCATAACGACCTCGAGTAGCAGTGGTTGTACAGTTATCATCTTTCAGCGGGGTTCCTATGAGGCTGCCAATTTTTTGTTGGATTTGTATATCGTAGTATTCAGTAGGTAATTCTTATAAACGTACTCATATGGTGGAGAAGTTGTTTTGGGAGGCAGCTGGATTAAATTTTGGTTCCAGTTACGGATGGATAGATATTGTGGACCAACAAACTACAGACCCTTTTGGATGACTTTGTGATAATTGTCTTTGTTTATGAATTTTACAAGGTAAAATGCATATCCTAGATCTATAAGGTTTACTGGTTCGCTGAGGTGCCACAGTAAAGTTAATTTATTTTTTAGATCGTTATAGGCTACTTTAGGGCCAAGTCGGCGAATGATCACAACTTAGGTCCATGATTGATTGTAATGACACGGCTAGTGATTTTGAGTATTTTAGCCCTATTTCCCTATTTACTGCTCAATTTATACTTTATATTTGTTATGTGACTTGCCGGAGTAATTGGTTTGGATCCAGTGAGGTTTCAAAATGAATTGAGATACTTAGTCTCAAAGATGAAAGCTTAAGTTGAAAAGGTTGATCAGATGATTGACTTATATGTAAACGACTCCGAAATAGAGTTTTGATGATTCCAACAGCTCCGTATGGTATTTTTGGACTTAGATGTGTGTCCGAATAATTATTTGGAAGTTTGTAGTTAAATTTGGCTTGAAATGGAGAAAATAGAAAATTTAAAATTTGGAAGTTTTGATCGGGGAGTTGAATTTTTGATATCAATGTCGGAATCATATTCTGAAAATTGAAATAGTTTTGTTATGTCATTTATGGCTTGTACGCAAAATTTGAGTTCATTCCGGATTGATTTGATATGTTTCGGCGCGAGGTTTGAAAGTTGAAAGATGTATAGTTCATTAAGCTTGAATTGGGGTATGATTCATAGTTTTAGTATTATTTGATATAATTTAAGACATCGATTAAGTTCGTATGATGTTTTAGATCTTGTTGTTATATTTGATTGAGGTCCCGAGAGCCTCGGGTGGATTTCGGATGGTTAACGGAATTTAAGTTGGATATTTCTAGAAGGTTCGACGTCGATTTTTCAAGAATACGTGGTATCACATTAAAAACAATGAGCTCTAAATTCAGGTTTTATTGAAGCATTAGATCCGTATTGAAATTACGGAGCCATAGCAAAAAGAATCATCGATTTCGGATATCGTATGAGAGAGTTATGCCCATTTCCGTGTCGGAAATGATTTTCTGTCGCCGTCAGCGCCTAGGGTAGCATGGGGTGCTATCCCTGGTGCTGTGACTGCTGGAAGTACTGGAAAGGGCGCCACAGGCAGTGCCCCATGCCACCTGTGGCGCTACAGACGTAAAACCCCATAAAATGGAGAGTTTTGTCATTTTTACTCATTTTTGAGTTTGAGGAGCTCGGTTTAGGCGATGTTTGGGCGATTTTCACGGAAAAACATTGAGGTAAGTGTTCCTTATACTATATTGATTATATTTCATGATTCCATATTCATTTACATTATGAATCCGTGAATTTATGGACGTTCCGAGATGTGGGCCCCACTGTCGATTTTTAGAGCGGAGTTGGAAATTTTTTAAAATTGTTAAATTGTAAGCATTAGAGTAAATTGTGATTAATTTGCATGTTGTTTGAATAGATACGAGTCGTTTGGCTTAAATTGAGGAGATAGGGAGGCGTATGGAGGTTGATACGCGCGGAATGGAATTTCTGGAGTATTGTACATCTTGCTCGGTATTAGATTCGGCTTGCTCGAGGTAAGTAACATCGTTAATCTTGGAGTTGAGAGTATAAACCCTGATTATACGTGTTATGTGAATTGTTTGGAGGTGACGCATATGCTAGATGACGGGCGTGTGGGCGTACACCGTAGAAATTGAGACTCGGTTGATTCTGTAGAGTTGTATAGTCAATTAACTTGTATTTTCCCATATATTCTTATGTGTTATAGAAACTGAGCTGTGACTCATGTTAGAAAATTATGCTTAGGCAAATGTTGGTATTATTGGGGCCCATTGAGGTCGTTTCTGCTGTCGAATTATATGTTTAAACTGTAATTCATACTCAGTCATATTCATTTGTTGCATATCATATCTCAATCTGTGTTGTTATTTATTGATACATCATATCATCATTTTGGGCTAGTTTTATGACATTGTGAGCCCGAGAGACTGGAGAGATTGATGACTGAGTGAGGTCGAGGGCCTGATTTTGAGGTTATTGATACTATAGAACGTAAGTTGTCTTTGTTGCACGTGAGTTGTTCGTGCAACACGTGAGTTGTCCGTGCGGATCCAGATATTCGTACTATAGCACGTAAGTTGTCCGTGTGGATCCAGATATTGATAATATAGCACGTGAGTTGTCCGTGCAACACGTGAGTTGTCCGTGGGGATCCAGATATTGATACTATAGAACGTGAGTTGTCCGTGCAGCACGTGAGTTGTCTGTGCAGATTATAGCGCTTGGGCTGACGGAGCCTCTCCGGAGTCTGTACACACCTCCAGTGAGCGCAGGTACCTACTGAGTGCGAGTGTTGAGTGCCGAGCAATTGAGAGGATTGAGTGACTGGGAGGACTTAGTGAAATGATACTCTAAGAGTATGCATATGGTTTTATCACTGGGTTGCATCGCATTGACATTCACACTTGACATACAGGCGTAGAGATGCATTTTTCTCATGATGTACGGTATCACGTCATTCATGACTTCTCACACATATTGGCATATGGGCATAGTGATGTATTTTCCACTGACTATGTGAAAAGAAAATAAAACATCTTATTTATTGTTGAAAAGAATTTTGAAAAAATTTACTATTTTCAAACTTACTCATATTTTTGGCAATTTCGGTAAAAGACTTGAGTTTTCACTGATACACTTGAAAGACAGAGCTATTTTCAGAAATCATGATTAAGCTGAGAATTTTATTTTTGAGTTACTTCTTTTATTACTTGTTTTACGTTGTTATGGACTGTTGTTGGCTATTGGTATTGGACCCGACCTTTGTTATAACTCGTCACTACTTTTAACCTAATGTTATGTTTGTTACTTATTGAGTACATGGGGTCGGTTGTACTCATACTACACTTCTGCACCTTGCGTGCAGATATTGGATGTTGATGTTGCTGTGATCGACGAGAGCTGAATTTGGAGACGTACCTGTGTTCCGGTCGTAGCTGCCTCTTATTCATGGTAGCCTTAGATTTATAAATAAAATCTGTTTATGTACATTTCAAACAGATGATGTATTGATTTCATACCAGCTTTGTAAATTCTAATCTTAGAAGTTCATGATTTGTACTACCAGTCCCTTGGAGAGTGTATTAGATTCAGTTAAATATTAATTGAATCGGATTGTTGTTACTTGGCTTACCTAGCGGGTGAAGTTAGGTGTCATTATGACTAGTTGGATTTTGGGCGTGACATTGGTAAAGACGTGTTTTATCACCGGATGTAATTGGTATAAAGTGGGGGTGTTGTGAAGGGCTTTCTAGTTCGCCGTGAAGACTGAGTTTACTGAGAATGTCAGACTCAAAATCCATAAAAGTTGAGGGTGACGGGGGTGGGGGTTTGGGGGGATAGTATCTCACGATAACTTACATGTTCAAGCGATGGGAAAGACAGTGTAGGCTCTTTTGGTTTGTTGGTACTGTGGTGGAGCTGATCTTGTTCTTGCTCTGTTTGATCAACTTCCAAGGGTGGAATCATTGATTTTGGTATTTGTGATTTGGAAAGTTGTATATTGAATGCGTTTGTCTCACTAGAAGCTAGAGAGAAGGCAGAAAAAACCTCACTGCCATAGCAAAAGAACAATTGAATATATGTGCCAACTTTGTGTTTTACTAAAATTGACAAAATTTGACTAAAACATGCCAATAAGAGTAAGTTGGGCGATTCTTGCTATTAAGTAGCCCGAATGACCATGAGGTGCCAAATTTCTTATTTCAAATAGGACAAAATACATAAGTTCCCCTAAAGTTATCCATAAAATTTGATTTCATAATTTAATTTTACGGGTATTTATCTTCCCCCGAAATACTTCTAGGTCGATTGTTTTCCCCCTTCTGTGGACCTCAGACATTTCACTGCTGAACGATGTATGCCACTCGGCTTCTCATTAAGCAACATCAGTAAGTAATACCTACCATTAAATAATTCGGCTCATTCCCATACAAACCGACCCAGAGAACAGATCCAACATGTTCCCTATTATTTAGCACCAAAAACTCACCCGATCCTTATCAATTACCAACCATCCTCAAAATTAGACCCTCAAATTGTCTCATACACCCAAATCCTAGGATTGATTGAACCAAGAACCTTTTATTATGGCTTGATATTTTATCTTTTTGACTGTATTTCAAGAAAAGTTTACATGTTTTAAACTCAAAACTGAAGAAATTCTTGGCATTTCTCGAAGAAGTGTGAAGGGATTTCAACACCGATCATAATTTTTAAAGCTCAGTCCCTTTTTATCAAACTTTAGATTAGATATTGAAGTTGTTATCCAAAAGTGTGCTTCTTCGGGAAAAGGTTAGCTTTTTTTTTTCTATTTCAATTCTAGGTTTTTTTTGTTCTTCAATTCCTTGTCAAATTTTTAGTGTAAATATTGAGGTAAAGGGTTGTATTTCTAAGAAGGACCGTTTGCTTTGGTTGCATGTGTTCATATTTTTGAATTTTATACATGAAGCTTGTATTTTTTACTGATTTTAGTTTGAAAAAATATTGTTTGAACTCGTTACACTGAGGTTTTTTCATGGAGGAAAATTACAACATCACCAAATTTAGTATGAAGGTAGTATTATGGCTGAATATTTTACGTGGATATTGACAGATTTTCATATTTTGAGTTTCTCAATTATTGTAAAAGATTTTGTTATAATTCTAAGTCTTGTTCCATTTATGCCCGGCCACCTAAATCTAGTAGTTTGGTAGAAAATAAAATAGATATGGATTATTATGGGAATTGTACCTCTATTAAAAAAATAAGTATATATTTGAAGTATATGCGTCTCATAGTGTTGATGAGCTTTATAGGTCCCTCCAACTATTGAACATAGAATTCATGTGGGTGGAAAATTTAATGTGTCTTTTGATAAGGGGTAGGGGGAGGGGGAAGTTAAACTTTTGAGGATAGTGATGGTTTAGGGTTTTAGGAGGCTGAACTATATGAAGAGCCTCAAAATAGTGTCCATATAGTTGTTGTAGAGTCTGTGGGTAGGTTTGAGAGTGCAGTTAGAAAAGATGAGGGTGGGCCTTATAATTCTACTGATATTCCACTAATTGAATCTGATATGGACAAGAGTAACACTAAAAATAGTTCAGATTCAGACCATGAAGAGCTGTTTGAGGAAGGGAAAGAATACTATGATAATGATGTTCATGAAGAGTATGTGAGTTTAAGAGAAGAGATGAGGAAGAACAGAGAAAGAAGTGCAAGGCCAAGGGGCCTGTACCTGAAAAAGTTTAGTTAGGCAAAAGGGGTCTATATCTCGGATATGATGAGTATGCAACCAGGAAAAAAAAGAGTTTAGAGGGTAAGATTGCTGGTGATGAGCAAAATATTATCCCTCTGACAAAGCTTCTTTTGATGATGGTGAAGATGAGGTTCAACTGCCTGTAAGGACAAAAAGAAAGAACACAAATAGGATCATCTTTGATCCTAATTGTAAGTTAATTTTTTGAGAAACTGGTCTTACTTTTGAAAGTGTTAGACAGTCTAGAGAAGCATTTACCAAGTATGCACGATGAACATGTAATAGATAAGTATATTAATGAATCAAGAAGAGTGAGGTAAAGTCCTCTAGTGACTGTCTATGGTTGTTTGCTAGTTATGATTCCAGGACAAAAGATTTTATGGTGAAAAACTACCGTCCACTACACAAGTGCAATGGCACAACCAAGAATAAATGTGCAATTAAAAGTACTTGGCAAATAAGTTCAAGGACAAAATAATTTCTAAACCTAATATTAGAATCTTTCAGTTTCAAGAGTTAGTTAAAAAAAAAGTGTATAGTGGGAGAACATTGGTTAGGAGAACCAACCAGATTGTTTGCAAGAGATTATGATTGACCATGTTAAAGATTTTGGTAGAATACTGGATTATAGAGAAGAATTGTTAAGGACTAATCCAGGCAGCACATGCGTTGCTAAGCTTAGTGAAGAAACTTTTTAAGGTAGAAGATAAATATTACAGAAGTTTTATATTATTTTTATGCCTTGAAGAGGGGCATTCCTTGATGGTTGTATGAGGCGCATTAGGCTTGATGGATGTTGATGGTTGTATGAGGTTCATTAGGCTTGATGGATGTTTTCTGAAATCTGTAAATGACAACTACTTGTAGTTGTTTCTAAATCTAGGGAACATTCAGATGGTGCTATTGGCCTCGGCAATAGTAGAGGTTGCAAATAGTCATAACTGGAGATGGTTTGTCAACATTCTAAGTGTTGATCTTCAGCTTGGAGGTAGGATAGAATTGATAGTTATTACAGACATACAGAAGGAAATATATTTTCTATTTTTTTATTCTTCTATAATTCTATTTATATTTAGTGTAAATTAACTGAAAAATATTTATTTATTTCATATTTTGTTGTAGGGGTTGGAGACAATAATCAGAGAGGTTCTACTAAATGCAGAACGTAAGATGTGTGCCAAGCTCATTCTAGCTAACTGGTCTAAGAATTGGAGAGGATTGAGAGAAGAAACTGCTTTTGGAGATGTACTGGGTCTACATGAGCAAAATTTCAAGAACAATCTGGATAATTTGGCTAAACTAGGCAATAAAATAGTGATGACCAATTGTGGTACAACAAAGGAAGGTGTTAAAATATTTATTTCAAATATTTCAGCAACTATGATAGTGTTGACAATAATATGGCTGAAAGTTTTAATTCATGGATATTGGGGCCAAGGTACAAGACTACTATCACAATGCTTAAGAGATAAGGGTGATGAAGATGAGAAGAATAGCATAAATGAGAGAATTCTGTAATACTTGAATCACTAATATATCTCCAATTACACTAAAGGTATTGCAAGAGAACACAACAAGGTCAATGAAGTATATGGTTAAGTGGAATGGTGAATATGAGGGTGAAATCAAAGAAGGGGAAAAAGTAAGCATATAATGATTCTAAATAGACTTACATACATATGTCGATCTTGGATGTTGAAAGGTATACTACGTGTTCATGGTATAGCTACACTTTATTTCAGAAAATTGGAGCCTATTAACTGTATTGTATATTGGTATACATAAAGACCTACTGTAATGACCTAATCGGTCGTTTTAAGAATTTATATTTTATTTAGCTGTTTGAAGTCTTGAGTAGTTTTATATAATGTATTATGACTTATGCGAATCATCGATTTTGATTTTCAGGTGATTCAGGATCGATTTCGAAGTATGAATCTCATGTTAGAAGTTTTAAGTTTGAAGAGTTGACCAAGTTTGATTTTTATGTATTTGACCCCAGATCGGAATTTTGATAGTTTCATTAGGTCCGGATGGTGATTTTGGATTTGGGCGTATGTCCGGATTTGCATTTGGATGTTTCTTGAAGGTTTTGGCGTTAATGGTGAATGCTGGCAATTTGGAGTTTTGGAATATTCATAAGTTTGACCGAAAGTTGACTTTGATGATATCGGGTTCGGATTATGGTTCTAAGAATTGGAATAGCTTCGTTATGTCATTTGGAACTTGTTTACAAAATTTAAGGTCATTCCGATTTGATTTTATATGGTTCGGCACGTGTTTTAGAAGTTGAAAGTTTAAAAGTTCATTAAGTCAGATTTGAGGTGCGATACATGGTTTTGATATTGTTATGTGTTATTTGAGGCGTCGAGTAGGTCTGTATTATATTTTAGGACTTGTTGGTATGTTCGGACGGGGTCCCGAAGGGCTCGGATGAATTTTGGACGGATTTCGGACCATGTTGGGCATGCTAGTTGCTGGTGTTTCAGCTGTGTTACATGATCGCGATGTGTAATTTGTCAGTTGGGATGGTTAATCTTCGTGTTCGCGATGGGAATATCACGTTCGCGTATAAGGAATTTGTCCAGAGAGATTTGAGCAACGCATTCGCAGGATTGTTTTCGCGTTCGCGGTGATTGGTGACCTGTTAAACTTCGCGTTCGCGGGCTTAGTGTCACGTTCTCGTAAGGATTTTTGAATATAGGCAGATTTTTGCTTCGCGATCATGAAGGTACTACCGCAATCACGTAGAGTACCACTGGGCAGTGGATATAAGTACTTTATTTCGGACCTTTGAGTTATTTTATCACATTTTGAGTTGGGGAGCTCGGATTTGGGTGATTTTGGAGGCGAATTTTACCACATAAATTGGGGTGAGTATTTTCTACTCGGTTTTGATTATATTTCACGAAGTTATCTTTGATTTTGGCATTTGAATTATGAACTTTAAAGAGAAATTAGGGAGTTTTGTCTAAACTTTAATAAAGAAATTTTTTGAGTTTTGAGCATCGATTTGAAGTCGAAATTGAGTGAAATTAGTATGGTTGGACTCGTAATTGAATGAATTATCTGATTTTGTGAGTTTTGTCGGGTTCTAAAGTGCGAATTTGGGTTTAACGCTTTGGTTGACTTTGAGTAAACCTGNGAACATCGATTCGAAGTCAAAATTGAGTAAAATTAGTATGGTTGGACTCGTAATTGAATGAGTTATCTGATTTTGTGAGTTTTGTCGGGTTCTAAGGTGCGAATTTGGGTTTAACTTTTTGGTTGACTTTGAGTAAACCTGTAAAGATTCGACCTTTATCGATTGGGTTTGCTTCGTATGGCATTATTTGATGATTTTGAGTTTCTTTGACTAATTTCGAGCCGTTCGGAGGATGATTTGAGCGGGATGACGCTTCTAGTGTATCAATTTACTTGTTTGAGATAAGTGTCTTGCCTAACTTTTTTGGGAGAATTTTTCCTACTAATTGTTACCGTTTGCTACATGCGGGGGTGATGCATATATAAGGTGACGAGCGTATATGTATGTGCCAGGGTTAATCATGCTCGGGGGTAAATTATACGATCATTTGTGCCTTGTAGAATTATGTGACCTTCTTGCTTCATGTCTTACTTGACTTCTAGATTACTAAGAATATGAAGTTAAATGCTAGAAACTATGATTTAATTTATTATAATTTTTATTAAAATTTGACGGATTTTGTGAAATTATTGAGATGCTAAAATTCGGTCGTCATTATACTTAATCACAANCCTTTATCGATTGGGTTTGCTTCCTATGATATTATTTGATGATTTTGAATTTCTTTTGACTAATTTCGAGCCGTTCGGAGGATGATTTGAGCGGGATGACGCTTCTAGTGTATCAATTTGCTTGTTTGAGATAAGTGTCTTGCCTAACTTTGTTGAGAGAATTTTTCCTACTAATTTTTACCGTTTGCTACATGCGGGGGTGATGTATATATAAGGTGACGAGCGTATATGCATGTGCCAGGGTTAATCATGCTCGGGGGTAAATTATACGATCATTTGTGCCTTGTAGAATTATGTGACCTTCTTGCTTCATGTCTTACTTGACTTCTAGATTACTAAGAATATGAAGTTAAATGCTAGAAACTATGATTTAATTTATTATAATTTTTATTAAAATTTGACGGATTTTGTGAAATTATTGAGATGCTAAAATTCGGTCGTCATTATACTTAATCACAAATACATTGCTATGACCGTTATTCTTGAAATATTGGATTCTATACTTGAGTTGAAGATCATTTTTGAGACTTGTTGAAATACTTGAACAATAAGGTTCTTGAGGTTTGTTTAATTGTTATTGGCTTGAATGCATTGATTGATGTTCATTTGGAATATTTGATTAATCATTCTCCTTGATGTTATTCATGTCTCCTACCATGCTTGTTATTGATATACATGTGCTTGGTGAGGAAGAGTGTAAAGTACAGATGGTGATGTCGTACCATTTCATATACAATTTTATGTGATTAAGAGTGTAAATCACGAAGGGTGACGCCGTACCATTTCATTTACATTATCATTTTATATTATCACGTGAGGAAGAGTGTAAAGCACGAAGGGTGATGACGTGCCATTTCATATATATTATCATGCGAGAAAGAGTGTAAAGAACGAAGGGTAATGTCGTGCCATTTCATTTATATTATCATGTGAGGATGAGAGTAAAAGCACGAATGGTGATGCCGTACCGTTGTTTTATATTATTATGTGTTCATGGCACGAAGGATGTTTCCGTGCAGGCGAGGATGATAGACATGCATTATGTTGTGATATCCTTTCCTTGTGTATACATTCATGCCTTTATCTTGAGTTGTTACTGTTGCACCTATATTTTTTATGTGACCTGTCATTGTTGTTCTGTCTTTATCCTCTATCTCAATTGTTGTTGTATTGTCCATATCTTCTATTTGTTAAACTTACAAATATCATGCTTTTCTTCTTGTTTGTCATATTTGCATGTATGTCGTTTCTCATTTGTTGCACTTTCATATAAGCTTTCTACCATGTTAATTATTCATGCCTTCTATTTGTTTAGCTTATAAAGATCATGTTTTCCTTCATGGTTGTTATATTTACATCTAAGCCTTCTACCACGTTAGCTAGTAAAATCTATGTTCCTCTAACTTAAGTGCTATTATTACTTCTATGCCTCATATCTAGCCTGTTATTCTTGCCCATATGCATTGCATTATTCGTTATTGCTACCTGTGTATCTCTCACTTTATCGTTATTGTTATTTCTTTCACCTGGTTGGTATTTTTATATGTATGCTTTGTGAGGAAGAGACAAATGCACGAAAGGTGTTGCCGTGCCAATTGATTTGATATCATGAGTACATTTATCACACTATAAAATTTATGAATTTACTACTGTGGGTTGTTGGTTATCGTTTTAAGGAAAGGATTGGTAGTGATATTAAAGAATATTGACTGTGATTTCTTCTAGTAATCATTTACTTCTTCGCATATTTAGTTTTTGTACTCTTTTCTGTTATGTTATAGTATTGTTCTATTGCTAGTCTACTGCACAGGTTATATCAATGAGTATCTTTTAACTAAAAAGTCTCGTCAATACTTCCCCGAGGTTAGACAAGATATTTACTGGGTACATGGGGTCGGTTATACTCATACTATACTTCGGCACATTGCGTGTAAATTTTGGAGCTGGAGTTGCTGTATTTTGCAGAAACTGGCATCGAAGATGTACCTGCATTCTGACTATAGCTGCCACTTGTCCTTGGTAGCTTTAGATTTTGTTAATCTGTTTATGTAGACTTCGAACAGATGTATTTATTTCGTCCAGATTTTTCTAAATTCTAAGTCTTAGAAGCTCATAATTTGTATTACCAGTCCTTGGGATGTTGTATGGAATGCAGATATTATATCATTTGTTGATCACTTTTATTTTATTAGAATTGTATTTACTTTAAATTGGTTGACCTAGCGGGTTGGGTTAGGTACCATCATGACTTGTGGATTTTAGGTCGTGGTACCTACAGTCATCTCAATTAGCCTATTCAAAATATAGAGATGTGACCACAGTCAGAAAACCCTTCTTCTATACCACCAGAAATTAGAATAATGCCAAGCAGGCCAAAGAAAGTAAGGAGGAAAGAGAAATCAGAATATAGCTAGTGCAAGTGTTGGTTCCTCATTAACACCTATAACTCAAAGTCAACCAAACACATGAAGAAAAAAGAGGAAGACCAAGAGGGTTCGCAAATTAGATAATTTTTGTGATCTTTAGATTTTTTTTTATTCTTCTAAATCTTAGTTCTTATTATTTTTCACTTGTTGTAGGATGTTGCCACTAATTGTCGAAGAGGCACAGCCTTTAAAAAGCCTAGAAGGATTAGAATGGGTATGCCAACTACATACAAAAAGTGGATTTACCATCTATAATGTAAGTTTGATAATGTTTCCTTTAGTTGGTAATAATTTACAGAAACTAACTCAATCATGCCAAGTAGTAGGTTAAAAAATGTGCCTTTGAATTATGCAATAGTGACTGGGGACATTGGGTATAAACTAAAGATAATGGTGAAATGAAAAGGGAAGGAGCTATAACCTCACGGAGACTACAAGAGATAAGAAGTCAGAAAAGGATGAAGACTAGGTCCAAAGCATCAGAAAGAGTTAATATGTGCCAAACAAGTTGATCAGCACAACAATATACTCCCAAACTGTCACGACCCAAAATCCAACTAGTCGTGATGGAACCTAACCCAACCCGTTAGGTAAGCCAACTATCAATAAATCAGTTCAAATGATATTTATAAAGAGAATAAATGATAATACAACTGAACTATTATACAAAGAATGTTCCAAGGACTGGTAGTACAAATCATGAGCATCTGAGATTTAGATTTCTTTACAAAAACTGAATTAAAATAGTTACAACATCTATTTAAGATGTAAATTAATAGAACTCGAATCTAATGCTACCAAGGACTAGTGATAGCCATAACTGGAACGCATGTACATCTTCCGATCTAGCTCCCACCGTATGCAGCAACATCAGCATCCAAGATTTACACGCAAGGTGCAGAAGTGTCGTATGAGTACAACCGACTCCATGTACTCAATAAGTAACAAACCTAACCTTATGTTGAAAGTAGTGAAGAGCTAAGACAAGGGTTAGGGTCCAACACCAATAACCAGCCATAACTCATAACAATATAATAAAAGTGGTACAAGAAAATAACTCGGAGACAAAAAGATGCTCAACTCATTCACAGTTACGAAAAATAAGCATGTTTTTCAAGTATAGCAGTAAATCCCAAAACTGTCGTTGAAACACCAAAATACATATGAGTAAGTTTGAAAACTGTGATTTTCCCAAAAACCTTTCAACAATAAATAAGATGTTTCATTTTCTGATAGCATGAGAAAAATACATCTCTATGACTACATGTCAATATACAGGACAAATCATGAATGTCACCAAAATCGAGTAGAAGAAGGAAATGCATCTATATGCATGTATCTCAAGTACGCATGTCAAATGCAACGTATCTCAGTGATGAACTCATATACTCACACTATTAAAATAATCAATCTCACTATCTCACACTTTCTACTCATCACGCTCAATCACTCAACACACTCAGTCACTCAGCATCGTACAGTGCAGAGCCAGTTCAGGGCAGATCCAGCCCAAACTTAATAACGGCTAGCAACTGCGCCCACTGTGGATGTGTAGACTCCAGATGGGCCGATCCAGCCCAAGCTCTATAATAATTCAAATCCTAGCATGAATCAATAAAGCTTGATCTGCACGGATAACTTACGTGCTGCATGGAAAGCTCACGTGCTATAGTATCAATATCTGGATACGCTCGGATAACTCACGTGTTGCACGGACAACTCACGTGCTATAATATCAATATCTGGATCCGCACGGACAACTCACGTGTTATAGTATCAATAGCTGGATTAGCACGGACAACTCAGGTGCTGCACGGATAACTCACATGCTATAGTATCAATATCTGGATCCGCAAGGACAATTCACGTGCTATACGGACAACTCACGTGCTATAGTATCAATATCCTTACAATCAGGCCCTCGACATCAATCAGTCATCAATCTCTCCAGTCTTTCGGGCTCATAATATCATGAAACATCAGACCAAAATGATGATGTGATGTATCAATAAATAGTAACAGAGACTAAGATATGATATGCAAATGAATGCGTATGGCTGAGTACATAATTTCAATGTAAATAAATAACTCAATAATAGAAATGACCTCAGTGGGCCCCAATAGGATAATCATATATCCTAGACATGATTTCTAGCATAAATTACATCTCAAGTGCTCTAAGATATGGTGCACGCCCACACGCCCATCACCTAGCATGTGCGTCACCTCAATATCAATCACATAACATGTAATTCAGGGTTTCATACCCTCAGCACCAAGTTTAGAAATATTACTTACCTCGAGCAAGCCAAATCTAATACCGAGCAAGCCAAACAATGCTCCAGACCATCTCGCGCTAGACAAAAGCAACTCAAATGAAGCCCAAGGAAACAATCCCAAATGATAAAGGTTGAATCTTTAATCAAAAGCCCAAAGTCAACCAAAAAGCCAGACCCAGGTTCACGCCTCGGTACCAGACAAAACTCACAAAATCCGACAACCCATTCAATTATGAGTTCAACCATACAAGTTTCGTTCAAATCCGACTCTGAATCGATGTTCTAAACTCAAGAATTCGCTCTATGAGAATTTAGTCAGAAACCACCAACTTTCATTTTTGAAATCATTAACCAAATGCTAAAAATGAAGATAGATTCATAAAATATAAATAAAACCGAATAGAGAACAATTACTCAAATCCATATGGTGAAAATTTTCTCAAAATTGCCTCAATCCAAGCTCCATATGTCCAAATATATAAAAATGGCCGAAACCCCCGAAATAGAGTACTTTATAATCACTAGACGAATCAATGAATCGCGATCGCGAAGAAGAAAATTTCACTACCCAAAATCACCCTATGCGATCGCGGAACAAACTTCGAGAACGCGAAGCACAAAAAGGCTCACCCTCGCAAAGTCACTACGCGAACGTGGCCCCAGGATCGCGAACGCAATGAAGAAGCCATGAAGACCTTCCTAGATCAGCTCTACACTGCGAACGCGTGTGCACCTGCATAAATGCGATGCTCAATCTGCTGCAACCTATGCGAACGCAGACCGTCATTTGCGAACGCGAAGAATAAGGAATACTCTACTCCGGTTTTCTTTTGCGCGATCGCACCTCTACGCCCGCGATCGCAAAGAACATTTTGTGTACCAGACTTAGCAGAAACCAACAATGCGATATGAAGAAGAAATAGTCTGAATTCAATCCGAAACACGTCTGAGCCCCTCGAGACCACGTCCGAACATTCCAACAAGTCTCGTAACATAACACGGACCTACTCGAGGCCTCAAATCACACATAATAACATCGAAACAACGAATCGCATCTCAATTTGAACTTAGATGAACTTTGTACTTTCAACTTCCAAAACTCGCGCCGAAACAAATCAGATCAACCCGAAACTAACTCAAATTTTGCATACAAGTCCCAAATGACATATCGAAGCTATTACAATTCCCTGAACCACAATCCGAATCTAATATCCTCAAAGTCAACATCCGGTCAAACTTATGAACTTTCCAAGCCTTCAAATTTCTAATTTTCGCCAATTAGTGCCGAATCTTTCTAGAAATATCCAAATGTGAATCCGGGCATATGCCCGAGTCCAAAATTACCATCCATACCTAATGGAACCATCAAAACCCCAATCCGAGGTTAAATGTTAAAAAGTCAAACTTGATCAACTTTTCCAACTTAAAGCTTCAATCATGAAGTTCATTCTTCCAAATCAATTCCGAATAATCTAAAAACCAAAACCGACGATTCACACAAGTCATAATATATCATACGAAGCTACTCATGCCCTTAAAATACCGAGCGAAGTGCAAATTCTCAAAATGACTGGTCGGGTCATTACATTCTCCCCCAGTTAAACATACGTTCGTCCTCGAACGTGACGAGAGTCATTCGAAAGCCACTAAACCGCCGTGTAACCTTAACATGTACATACCCGGGGTGATCCCATGTCACCTAATCCGTATAAGCCTGGAAACATAACATAACTAACGATCTTTAATTCAGCCTTATCCCATAAACCTTGGAACCCATTTTTTTCCAACATCTGGAATTCCTTACAAGACCCGAATCTCGCATCTACACATTGTATAAGTCGGAACAAGCTGTATCAAGCCTAACCAAAGCCCAAGATGCAATCACATACTATACCACATAACTCAGATGTTCACAATAATAACCTCTTACCAAAGTAGCTGCTAAATACAAACCCAATACTAGTAATAAACCTCATATCGAATAAAACCCCATGTTAAAACCTTCGTACATTGACGATGATGAAAGAAACACGCAGAAACTCATAACTATACATCAGATCAACAAGTCATGGAGCTCTCTCTCATTCGACAAGAACTATAGCCAATTTCAAAGCCGACTTCCGATATTATCCTTCAGAATATACCGCAATCAAATCTGATAGCACCCATTCTAGGTCCGACGACCCAATCTTATCAAATATAGCTGCCCTACTGACATGCCATACCAATTCAACCTAGAGCCACAATCGTGAAGTTCGTGCACCAATACACAAAAATTCAAATGCACCCAAAAATAGGAAATGATTCAGATGAGAGAACCGTCCCGCAAACTCAACAAATACAACCACAACTGCAATACTATGAACCCATCATACATAGTAGAACCAAGACACACTAATCTAAAACAAAGGATCATATCCTATCGTAGCCCAGCTGCAATACGTGACCCATCCAAACACCAATCCAAACGAAATACTTCGGGTCCCCAGTGCTCAAAATCAACAACCATAAGCAATTCGACGCCAAGTACACAAGTGCATGACCAAAACCTTAGAGAAGAAAGCAACACAATATACCATAACCGGAAAGACCATAACCAAGGCGCAATCAACCATTCCATACCCCCAATCACTAACTCGCTCAAATTCCGCTATAAGGAAATATAACTGTACCATGTGTGCATATAACTAACTAATCACAACCCCTCGTAGCATAGATGAGTGACACATAGATCACATCAGAACACGAATAAGCTCAACTCTAACTGAATGGCACATCCCGCAATAATATCAGTATGGAGTCAACCAATCCGATCCGGTGTAGAATCACATCCTTATTGAGCCTACTAATGGGCCCCAAATCAACTTTTGTCATCCTCAAATAGATAAATAGCCATATGAAGGTCCACAATGGTTGAACCATAACACATACTATCTTCTGGCTAGCTTTGACTGCATCTTCACAGTCCACAACCACAAAACAATCTGCTTCTGAGAATTCCTGGTCTCCAAATCCATAGAACACACGAATCACCATATCTGATCCCAACTCCTCCGCCCGAATGTCTAACACATCTCTCATACATGATCATCCCGCAAGGAATACTTATGAAATTCTTCCGTGCCACATAGCAAAAATCTGAATATCAGCAGTCGATCAACCAGACGAGTACCGCAATACCAATAAAACATATGTAAGTCAACACTCAGTGCACCTTCTGAAATATACAATCTCCTCAGGTAGTACCAAGTAGTAATATCATTCATCTAGCCATCTGGAACTGTCCATGTTGCCTAAGAATCCATGACTTTCCCTTTAAAGCTGAACCATGATCTTGCACATGCAAATCTTAATCCCATACAACACACCGCATCCATCATGCCTTCATAGGAAAAGTACAAGAATCTCATAATAAACTTTGAGTCACAAGTAAACTACATACTCAATTAGCCAGGAACCTTCCATTTGATCTCATCCAGGAAAAAATCATAATACGCAACATGCTCCGCACGTCGGTAGGAAATATCCGTCTCAAACCGTGGTAGAAATCATCAAAAAATACCTTGAAATCTATTTGCACATAACCAAGCCACGCAAGTTGCCAAACCTAATATTATTGCCGCAAAACACATGTAGAGACTCACCGCATCATAAGCACCCAAGGAACCGATCATATCCATTATCGTGTTGATCCAACTTACTACCAAACTGTCTTATTTTCTTCAAGTTCCTTCCGAATTATCCTCAAGTTGACACTCCTGCTTGACGTAATACCCAGATCCTCAACCAAAGTTCACCCTACAAGATCCTACAATAAAACCACATTGCCCTAAGCCCCATAAGCCGATGTATTCCCTCTTAAGCACTCCAAAATTACAACAACTGAGACACCCACTCTGCAGAGACCATCTGTGAATCTAAAGTCATTTCCTTCACCCTCCCGATATTGAAATGTAGAATCCATAGTGATACAGAAACTCTTCGAGTCCCGACACCATCCGTTGCAAATCCCATATATTAGCCATATACAAATCCGGAAAATTCTCAATTTCCACATGTAAATCCTGAATCCATTAGAACTGTCACGCCCCAAACGTGCAGGGACGTGGCCGGCACCCGGTACCATACTCGACCCGAGCGTACCACTGTGTAACTGTGAACTCTAAAGGAATAACCCTCAACCTATGCCGATGAGACCATATTCTGAATCA
>AWOL01S0081500.1:20314-46142 GCA_000715115.1 Nicotiana otophora | reverse complement strand
TGTTCTGATCCGTATGATTCCTTGCTAAGGTTCCTTTGTCATTAACCAAAGTTTAAGGGGGGAATTCGGGAACTAGAATTGAGCAGAATCTTTTTCTTTTAATAGCAGAAAACTTCTAGAATAGAGATAAGGGACCAAAATATAATAATATGAGGAAGTTAGTTTAAATTTGGGTTAAAAAAGGGTCAATTTGAGAAGTTAAGGGGTTTGAAGAATAGGAAGGAATTTTTGGAATTGGACAGCTGTCCATTTCAGTTGCAAAAGATGCTATTTCCCTGATTTTCAGGAAGCTGGCAAAAGATTCCCACACCCCCTATTCCTCACACACAACACATGCTTACATTATATAAAAGAGGGAGAACCCTCAGAAAGAGGGGGACTGAGCTTCATTCCTCTAAAAGACAATGAAGAATAGACAGATTTTAGAAAGAATTCTCTGAAATTGGATCTTCATTTCATTTTCTGAGACTGCTTTCTTCTAAGAGAATACTGGAAATTTCAAGAATTGAGGTTGTTTTTCTCTGGTTTACTGCTGTTGTTGACTAGTTGTGCTTGAGGTTCAGCTTTAAAGCTAGGATTATTGCTTGGTTTTCTTTGTTGCTGCTCAGTTTTGCTGGGTTTTTTATTTCTCTCTTAGCCTTTATTTGGCTATTCAGCTGGTCCATCTGTTGTTAGGTATTTATCACAATTCTATACAATGGTTATGTTTCAAAAAGGATTGCTAATTTTCTTTTGTTGACTTATCATTGTGTTTTCAATATATTGATTTAAATCCTAATGTAGCTAAATGGTTTCTTACTGCTGAATCCTTCTTTAAGGCAGATTTAGTTTGGTCATAGTGACATATTGTGTGTTTCAGCCTTGTATGTCTGGCTTGTTAGCTATAAATATTGTGTAAGTTGTTTTGCTTGGATTGACCATTCATATTGCTTTTTTTTATTCTTCCTACTGATGTTAATATACATTCTCAACAAATTAACTTTGTTCGGATGAGACAACCAGCAATACCCTAATCAAACCTAAACATATGGGCCATTTGATTCGCCAAACAGTTTATGAAGAATAGCCCAATGGCTATATCTTTGTAAATTTGGGAAGTAGTTGGAAGCAGAAGCTCTCAGTTGGAGAGCTCAGAATCATATTAGGCATTATGTTGTATAATAAAGGGTTATAAGCAAAGTGCCCTTGACAACAATAGTTAAGTTTTCTATAATGTTAAGTTTGAGGATTACTTGCTGATGAACGAGTTGTATAAGATTAGTTTGAAATGTTTTTTTTTGTAATAATTCATGAATTCAACTACTGTAATTAATAGCTACGGAGTAGGCTATCTTTGTAAATTTAATCTCCAATTTAGCTTTACACATGATTTCAAAATTTGAACGCATGATGTTCTTCTCCAGATTTTGTCTTAACAGGGATTTCATAAAGGGGCCAGACTTGTAACTTGGACCAGCTGGGAGTCATTTGAACGAGTCTGGACCTCAGGCCGTTGGGCCTGGGGTATGGAACCCAATAATATGGCCCGATCATATATTTGTTCAAAGCTGGTGTAGCCGTAGTGCTAGTATACTAGTGTTGCAAATTTAGAATGTACTTGTACTGTAAATTTGAGTCAAGTTCGATCATTTTCTTGGCTGGCTGTCGATTATCTCATGATTTAAATTGAGTTGATAACATGTTGGTTTATAATTCCATATAATGTTTGCTTCTGGATTAAATGTCATCTTGAATAGTTCAGAACACTTAGAAAAGAATGATCTGGCTCTCACAGTGTATCTCCATAATGTTTGTACCTCACATGCAATCTCGAACTTTAGGATAGTCAAACCATGAATATACGTAGTTTTGCTTTAGGCGCGTTTAAATGAATCATAGTGATTATAGGTACGGTTCCCGTGGCATAGTCATGATACGCAAACCTCAATTCGGGTGTGCATTTCATGTGACCCGACCACAACTTCTAATAATAATAAAACATAAACATGTTGTAAATTGCGGGTGCGTTTTACGTGGCGCGGTTTGCAATATGTGCCAAAACGACAAGTGTACGATATCGTAACTTATTCAAGAAATGATTCCATAAATCCTAAAAGCAATATTTAATTAAAAGCGGTTCGAAAGTTAAAAATACACAATAGGCTTTAAATATGTAATAAATCAGATAATTAAGCCAAGTATTAATTGTTAAGCGACCGTGCTAAAACCACGGAATTAGGAAGTGCCTCACACCTTCTCCCGGATTAACAGAATTCCTTACCCGGTCTTCTGTGTTCGCGGACCATAAATAGAGTCAAATTTCCTCGATTTGGAATTTTAAAATAAACCGGTGACTTGGGACACCATAAAGTATTCCAAGTGGTGACTCTGAAAATAATAATAATCCTGTTTCGATTAATGTCACTTAAATTGGAAAAACTCCCCTATCCCTGCGGGAAAAAAGGAGGTGTGACAGGATCCGTTCGAAAAAAAGAAATTTTGTACTTGCTGAGTTACAACCAGAGGTAGACGAAGCTTACGAAGAAATGCTAGCTGAACTTGCAGAGGATTCTGCTTCGCCCAGAAGCAGTGATGACCAAGCTTCTTTTCCGCCACCACCAACGAAAATTCCTCCGGACCTTAATGGATTTATGAAGTTTGTAAGAGATACCATATAACTTGTATGAACAAAAATTAGTATATATTATGTAACTTGTATTTTGGCACATCCTGATTAGTATCTTTTTCTTCTCAATGGTGGTATTAGCACCTCGTTGTGCTCATTCCATAGGGGAGAGGAAGACTAAGAAAAATATTGCCATATTTTTTTAATGCTATAATAAAATTATAACGCATTACTTTGAATATCTCTTTACAATATTTTTGTCTTTAAATTTGAATTAAAAAGTTTAGGTCATAATTCTATAATAAAAGTTTCAAGGAATTGCCTTAGATATTTTTATTAACATATTGTTTTCTCTAATTTCTATAAAATTTCAAAAAACAAAGTATTAGTTGGGCCCACTTGGCCCGCGAGCCGGGACCATTTATCCCGGGACCATTAGTTCGTGGGCCCGTTCCTACAAAAAGACCACCAGGACCGGGACCGTTTGTACCATTTAAATTGGGACCGGCCCGGGACCGGGACCAGGACTGGCCGACTTAGCTCCGGGACCGGCCCACATGCCACCCTTAGATGTGCACAATCATAATTACACCATTATACTATTTAGTTGAATCCTAACAATTTCATGGATGTTATGTGCATATTTGCAAAACTAACATGTACAAGACCATTATGTGATTTCTCATAGGAAAATGACATTGTATAGCCACTTTTAAAATAATAGCCAATAAAATATATGTAGGTATATTAGTTGTGTTGTATGTGATGTTGACATCATTAGCTTCCATATTTGATTTCTTACTAAGGAAAAAGTCAAACAAGTTAGTGATAAACGAATGAATCAAAGCAATTACACAGTTGTCTATGCCCCACGGTGGGCACCAAACTGTTTACCCATAAAACGGTACAATAAAATTTGTTATGTGGTTAATAGACAAGCGAATTGATTTGATCCAAAAATGATAAAGAAATAAGATAAATATTAAGATTAGTAATAGAAATTAAAGAATATGACAAGCATGGCTCCAAGAGAAAAAAATGAGAATAACGATAAAGTTTAAGAAAAATTGTTAAATTGAGAGAAAAAGTAACGATATAAAGCTTTTGTATGCAGAAAATATTTCATCTCTTACAATGGCTGTTGAATCTACTATTTATAGCTTTACTGAGGGAAACAAGATCCTAGGATTAATCTCCTCTTAAATGATAATAAAATAGCCATTGATGAGCATGTAACGGCATGCCATGAATGCAAATATTCTCTGTAACGGTCGCTCATTTAATGTTAGAGAATATTACCTCATTGAATGCTATCTGATGGAAAATACTTGATCTTCTCCCGTTGACTATGCTCCCTTCGTGATTTATCCAATGTCAGTTGCATTTGTTGTATCCAGTATTGGCCATTACTTGACTTGACTTTTGCCTATCTTCGATTCCACGTGTCATGTTACCATTCGACTATTTGTTAGAAACTAATTTTACCCCATACAGATAGTCCCCCTGCTTTCCGGTGACATATATGTTAGTGTTACCGGAAAGTTGGTGAAGATTTCTTTATTGGCAGGAAAGTTCCTGAACAGTCTCTGAAACTTGAAGGGACGCACGTTTTCTCGCATTTATTACCCCGAACATATGTTGCCCCACAATTCATTAAATATTTTCCCTGATTTTTGTGCCATTCTTGTTGCTGTATCTTATACTATTCCTCCCTCCCCATCTAGTGTTTGAATGTGAAGTATGCGAATTTAAACACTAAAAGTCTTGCTTCATCGGTGGAAACAACTTGTGAATGGATAAATAATTCTTTTTTAGTGATGGAAGGCAAAGCTTGCCACCAAGCCAAAGATTACTTAACCATCCACATAGTCGTTCATCATCGATGTAAATTCTGTGCCTTGATATTTAAAGGTCTTTCCTTTGCCGATGACACTCTCATGCGTAGTATGCTTTTCGTTGTTGCCCCGTTAAAAACCTAGCTAGAAAAATCCGATTGGGACAAAAACTGGACGAAGGAAAAAAGAGTGCAGTACATACTTTCAATATTACTAGGATCCATCAGCAGTAATACCTTTTGAGGTGTCACATTCCAATTACTGTGCAATTTGTCTCCATCTTGATTTTTCAACTCGTACGACATTTTACGGGTGATAGCTGAAATACGGTAAGGGTCTTCCCATGTTGGTCCCAGCTTGTCGGCGTTGACCTCTCGAGTGTTCTGAGTCACTTTCCTCAAAACCAAGTCTCTTACTTTGAAGTAACGGAGATTGACCATGTGATTATAGTATCTTTCCATCCTCTGCTTTTGAGCCACCATCCTCACGTATGCTAAGTCCTTATGTTCATCGAGCAAGTCCAGCCTCACCAGCAATGCTTCATTGTTTATTTCTTCATTTGTTCAAGAAAACCTTAAAGTTGGTTCCCTCACTTCCACCGATATCAGAGCTTCCGCTTCATATATGAGAGAGAAAGGTGTTTCTCCCATGCTCGACTTTGCCGTTGTCCGATATGCCCACAGATATCCTGGTAGCTCATCGGGCCATTTGCACTTGGCATCTTCTAACTTTTTCTCCAGGTTTTGAATGATTATCTTATTGGTTGATTCCGTCTGCCCGTTAGCATTGGGATGGTGAGGTGAAGATGTAATTCTATTGATTTACAATCCTTCCAAAAATTTAGTGACTTTTGAGCCTATGAATTACAGCCCGTTTTCATAAGAAATTTCCTTAGGTATTCCGAATAGGCAGATTAGGTGATCCCATATGAAGTCCATCATTTTCAAGTTCACCTATCTTTTGGTAAAGACTTGCTTCAACCCATTTGGTGAAGTAGTTAGTTAAAATCAAAATAAATCTTACCTTGCCGGGACACGGTGGTAGAGGACCAACTATGTCCATCCCCCATTTCATGAATGGCCACAGAGACAACACTGTATACAAGAGTTCCGTGATGGTAGGCTAGAAACCCGTCTTTTAGTCGCTTATTGCACTCTAGTTCACTGTACTTTACTTATGTTGAGCTTTAATTAGTAGTGTTTTGCACTTATTATATGTTTTATGCCGTGTAGGAGTGATTCCGAGTTATTTAGATATTGCAGAGCAAATTCGAGCTAATTGGAGCTTCAAAGTCTGAGTAGAAGCCCAAGGGATTAAACCGGGATCGCGTTCGGGGGTCGAGGACCAAGTCCGGATGTCAAAAATTGGAGAAATGAACTACTCTGAGAAAAATGCACAGTCGTGCCGCATGGGGCGGCACGACAGTGCAAAATCTGCCCATAATCCATTTTCAAATCGTTCTGGAATTCCTCACAAGTGTGTCGCATAGCGCAGCATGCGGCGCGGTAGTTCAAAAATGTTAGAGTGACTTCCTATTTCCGCTAAAAAGGGTAATTTCGTTCAAGGATTATTGAAGGATGGCTTAAATACACGGGAAAACACCATTTTCGGGACTTTTGACAGATTTTCGACCTACGGAGGCCAAGTAGGCTAAGGGGAAATTGGAAGAACACAATCACAAGGATTTCATCATTCCTTCCTCACTCAAGATCCGGGTTTGGATTAAATTTATATTTTCCTATACTTTAATTACATTTGTGAAGAACTTCTTCATGTTTATGGAGTAAATCCTTTTGGGTTTTGATGGATTTGGTGTATTGATGATTGTTTGAGGATTATAACTCTATTTTTATGTATTTGAATTTTTTTGGATGATTTAATTATTGCATCTATATTCACTTGTTCTTGTAATCGAAAGAGGCATAACTTGTGATATCTTTGCATTATATTATTGGTTGAGTTCATAGATTCTACTAAGTAATCGAAAGAGGCTAGTTTAATCATTGATTAAATCTAGTTAAGAGAATAATCGAAAGAGGTTTTCCTAAAGACTGATCCACTACTCATTCTTGCATATCTTCACAGTGCTTAAATTGGTTCATCTCGTGAGGTTAAGACTTAATTGAGAGAGGAGTTTTTGCTGAACGTTTGAACTAATAATAGAGTGAATTCGAGATACTCACTTGAACATTGGAAGTGAATTATCTAGAGTTAGATCCCGAATACTTATCTTGCACTTATTCCGTCAAAAACCTATCTTCTTCCACTGATAACCTTAATTGCTTATTCCTTGTTTTGATAATCACTAGTCAATAGCTGTAGATTTTAGATTCTTAGTTAAATTTTATTATTAATCATATAAATGTCAAGTGTTGATTCTCTTGGATAGAAATCAAGCTATAAACTATGCGAATATTATTTAAATCCAATCCCTGTGGACACGATATTATACTATACTATCTTTGACTAGAGAGCACAATTTAAGTGTGTGTTTTGTGCTCATCAAGTTTTGGCGTCGTTGCCGGGAATTGAAAATCAATAGTGTTTAAAATAGTTTGTAGTGATAATTCAGGAATTTATTTTATTTTATTTTTTACTTTTATTTTGTTCTTCACGGGTTTCTCCTCAGTGTGCAGGGCAACATGTTAAGTCCTTAGTGTATGACACGATCTTCTTGTAAAGAAATAATACCCTACAACCCGGAATTAGAAAAACACCTGCGGCAACTGAGGAAGGAGAAAGAGTTTACCGTAAGGTTCTTGGGGAAACCTTCAAACCAAGAACGCATGGCTAATAACGATGACAATTCGGTAGAGGCAGCTGTAAGGATAGCTGCTGAGGCAGCCCATAGAGCTGCTGAGGAAACTGTCGAAGATAATAGGGGTCGAAGATTCAATCTAAATCGACCCTTGATTGAAGACCAGTTCGAGAATGCGGCACTAAGGCTTGGTAGAGCATTGGGTAACTATGCCAGACTAGTCTACAATCAAGGATTGTCAAGTGTTAGACCACCTCCAATTGCACCCAATAATTTTAAAGTCACTCTTCGAAACTGCCGCATAACTGTCGTAGAGTGACGCAGAAACTTGAGCTAAATTTTAGGACCATTATGCGGCCGCATAATCGTCTTGCGGGCCGCATATCCCATCGCAGAACCATCATGAGAAATTTTTGAAGAAGGTTCTGTGGTCCATTATGCGACCGCAGACTGGTCGTAGAGTGGGGCAGTGTTGCCCAGTTCTGGAGGGCCATTATGCAGCCCATTCTGCGGACCGTAGAAGTATTATGCGGTCGCATATACGACCGCAGATATGTGTCGGGGCTTCATATTTTAATTTTTTAACCCAATCCTATTTTTATAAAAAAGCTCTGGGGGTCATTTTTAAAGGTTTCATCTGATATTTTTAGAGAGAGGTGAGAGTATCTTAGAGAGAGAAAGAGAAGACCTAGCCATTGTGTTCCTAAATTCTTTCTTAAATCTTGAAGATTTCACAAGGATCTTGCTAGGGCTTCAAAGAGGTAAGAATTGCTTCCCCCAATTCTTTAATTTCGAGTTTAAGGTAAAAGATTGGTGATTGGGAGTATGATTCTTGGGTGTGAGAGTATTATGTATACGTGCATGTACGAGTAAGGTTTGTGGAAAGATTGTTGAGCTCAAATAAGTAAAGATTGGGCTATGGAATGAAGGAAATCTTGTAGAAGAATCTTGTAGACAAATTTGCACACTTAGTGTTTGATAAAATGCTCAAATGAGCTGAAACCATGAATATCTTCCTAATTTATGTTCAATTTTTTTACGTCTCAAAATAGATTGGGATTGCTAGGATTTTCGGAATGTTGTAGTAATTTAAGGAAAGCTCAAATCAAGGTATGTTGGCTAAACTCCTCTCTTAGAATTGAATCCCACGGTATTCATGTAATTTATGTAAGTCCCGAATTATTCATTATAAAATTGGTTATTCCAAATAAACTTGTGTTAAAAGATAATACGTTCAATATGTATCCCAAATACTTTTATCATGTTATGTTATCATATGAAAATGTGTTCAAATTTTGGGTTGTGCATTAAAAATGTTTCGACTTCAAGTTAAGTTCAAACGAAGACTATTATGCCAAATTTTGTGAAAGATCTCGATGTGCCTAATACTCTTAATTGCTCATATGTGTACTAAAAACCTTGATTTGAAACGCCTTGTTATTATTGATGATGATGATGATGTTTGAAAGTGAAAAAGGTGAGCATGAATTGCTAAATACGGCCGACGTGCCAAGAATGATTTTATAATTATGGTCCCTAGTGCCAATGAAATTAAAATATGTGAAAGAAGTATGAAATGAGATGACTGGTAGAAAAGGATGATGTCGACCTACACATTATTATGGTGAGACGGCCTAGTCGATCGAGTCGTGATCGGATGCCATGCCGCACACATAGTGGTGATTGTGCTGGAAATTGTAATTGAAATTATGATTGTGGTTGATTTCTCGGATGAGACGGCCTAGCCAATCGGGTAGTGATCGGACTCCATGATAAAAGTACGGTGGTATTGGTATTGTGAACGGTGGCATATTGGTACTAAAGATCTCCCAACTTAATATATGAAAATTTATTTGAACACTGTCTTGATCCTAATTTGAGGTTTGATGTTGTTTGTGGCTTCCACTGATATTATGGTTGTTCTTTCTTGTGTTATTTATCATTCTATTGAGAGGGTGGTTTGTCATTCATACTAGTACTGTTCCATATGTACTAATGTCCCTTTTGCCGGGGGCACTGCATCTTCAATGGATGCAGGTGGTTCCACAACATGAGACATTGATCAGTGATAGCGGTACACCCTCTTCCCAACTGACTTGGTGAGCCCCACTTTATTTCGGGGTCATGTATCTTTTTTTCCTTGTATATTGTGTTTGAGGTATAGTCGGGGCCTTGTTGCCGGCATTATCATAGTTCTCTTCTGTATCTATTAGTGGCTCTGTAGATATAGTGTGGTTTGTATATTAGTGCTAGGGAAGTCAAACAAATTATGTTGTGTTTGAATTACTCGTTCCACTTCAGACCATGAAAATGTGCGTAATTTGAGACTTTAAAATGAAGTAACTAATGTTAATGAATTGGTATTGTATACATGATCTCCTTAGTGTCTAATTAACGAAAATATGTATCCTCTTTATTCATAAGAGAGTTTGGGTAGAAAGTATCTAACAAGATTTCTTGACCGGGTTCACTTGGTTGAGCGCCGGTCGCGCTCCCCGAGTTCGGGCATGATACAAAAGGGTAATTTCATCCGAGTATTATTGGGGAGTGGCTTAAATACACGGAAAAACACAATTTTCGGGACTTTTGACAGATTTTCGACCTAAGGAGGCCAAAGAGGCTAAGGAGGAGTTGGAAGAACACAAGCACAAGGATTTAATCATTCATTCCTCACTCAAAATCGGGTTTTGATTGAATTTATGTTTTCCTATATTTAATTACATTTGTGAAGAACTTCTCCATGTCTATGGAGTAAATCCTTTTGGGTTTTGATGAATTTGGTGTATTTATGATTGTTTATGGATTATAACTCTATTTTGATGTATTTGAATCGTTTTTGGATGATTTAATTATTGCATGTATATTCACTTGTTCTTGTAATCGAAAGAGGCATAACTTGTGATATCTTTGCCTTATATTGTTGGTTGAGTTCATAGATTCTTCTAAGTAATCGAAAGAGGCTAGTTTAATCATTGATTAAATCTAGTTAGGAGAATAATCGAAAGAGGTTTTCCTAAAGACCGATCCACTACGCATTCTTGCATATCTTCACAGTGCTTAAATTGGTTCATCTCGTGAGGTTAAGACTTAATCCAGAGAGGAGATTTGTTGAACGTTTGAACAAATAATAGAGTGAATTCGAGAGACTCACTTGAACATTGGAAGTGAATTATCTAGCGTTAGATCCCGAACAATTATCTTGCACTTATTCCGTCAAAACCCTATCTTCTTCCACTGATAACCTTAATTGCTTATTCCTTGTTTTGATAGTCACTAGTCAATAGCTGTAGATTTTAGATTCTTAGTTAAATTTTATTATTAATCATATAAATCTCTACAGTTGATTCTCCTGGATAGCAATCAAGCTATACTATACTATCTTTGACTAGCGAGCACAATTTAAGTGCGTGTTTTGCGCTCGTCATTCCGCTGTCGGTGTACAAAATATGCATAGTGTTGACACATCTCACACTTATGAACGAACGTCTTTGCATCCTATTCCATCCCAGGCCAATAGTAACTTGCCCTAATCAACTTTAGAGCTAATGAATCTGTACCAGAGTGATTGCCGCAGACTCCTTCGCGAACTTCCCTCATCACTTAGTCCGCCTAGGAGGCCCCCAGACACCGGGCCAATTGTCCTTGGTATGATCTTTTGTATAACTACCCATCTACGGGGAATTAATGAGCTGCTTTGGTTCGTAAAGCCCGGGATGCCTTCAGGTCTTTGGGTAACTTGCCATGCCGAAGGTACTCGATGAACTCATTCCTCCAGTCCCAGACTAAGTTGGTTGAATTGAACCGAGTGCAGAAGTTGAATAACTGTATCAGAGTTAGATCTTTTCATCTCCGTTGACGACCCCAAATTGGGCAATCCATTCGCTTCTACATTTTCTTCCCTTGGAATGTGTATGATTGACCATTCCCTGAAACGTGCAAGAAATGCTTGAACCTTGTTCAAATATTGTTGCATGCGTTCTTCCTTTGCATCGAAAATCCCATACACTTGGTTTACTACCAGCTGGGAGTACTTCGATGACCTCGGATCCTTGTCCCCAAGATAATTCAAGTCCTGCAACCAAAGTCTCATACTCGGCTTCATTATTAGTTAACGGAACAATTTTAATGGCCAGCCTCAGGGTTTCTCCCGAGGGTGTGACTAGAACTATCCCGAGACCGGACCCTTTTACATTGGAAGCTCCATCCGTAGATAAGATCCAAACTCCCGATGTCATTTTTGACACCAGCACTGCTTCTTTAGCAGCTAAGGGCATTAACCCGGGAATGAAATCGGCCACAAAGTCGGCCAAAACTTGCGGCTTGATCGTAGCCATGGGTTTGTACTCAATGTCGAACTCACTAATTTTGACTGCCCATTTAGCCAAACGGCCTGCCAATTCAGGCTTGTGAAGCATGTTCCATAACGTAAAGGTTTTCACAACGGCTATCGGGTGGCACTGAAAATAGGGCCTAAGCTTTCGCGAGGCAACTACGAGAGACATGGTCAACTTTTCGAGGTGCGAGTAATGGGTTTCTGATCCTGATAATATCTTACTAACATAACAAAAGGGAAATTATGTACCTTCTTCATCTCAGACCAAAGTTGCACTTACTGCTACCTCCGAGACCGCTAGATATATCAACAATTGTTCGCCTTCCACCGGTCTTGACAGTAACGAGGGACTGAATAGGTACCTTATTTGGTCCGTCAATTCCTGTTGGCATTTCGGAGTCCACTCGAAATCATTCTTTTTTTAGAAGCGAAAAGAAGTGATGGCACTTCTCCGAGGATCTCGAGATGAATTTGCTTAGAGTCGCTAACCTCCCGGTCAACCTCTGTACTTTTTTCACATTTGTCAACTAGTATGGAATGTCCTCGATAGCTTTGATTTTTGTCGGAATTTACCTCGATCCCTCTCTGTGAGACCAGGAACCCCAAGAACTTACCGGAACCAACCCCGAACACATATTTTTTCTGGTTGAACTTCATGATATGTTTCCTTAGGACGTCGAAAGTCTTTTGGAGGTGTTTCAAATGATCTACTACATTCAAAGACTTGACTAACATAAATGTATACATCCATTGTTTTATGTTAATTTGAGTGTCCGTATGATTCACTAAAGCGCTTGGTTCTTTACCGTGTTCCTTAACTTGAAGTAAAGTAAATAACAATAAGCAGTTTTTACATGGAAAATCACTTGGCTCAAAAGGTGCAAAAACCACGACCTACTGCGTAGGATTTTAAACTTCAACTCCACTAGAACAATGATCCAAAAGTGTATTAATTACAAGACTGTAATTCAATACTCTCCAGTACTCCTACTACGACTAGTTGATTTACAAGTTACTCTAACTTGTAAAGCAAACACTCACTCCAACTCAGTATTTATTTGTGACATTTGATAACAACTCGATTTCCTAAAACACATTTGCTATACTGACTCAAGAAGAATACAATGCAAGTACTCGACTAGAGTGAACAACATATGACTCTTTAGTTTATGTGTAAAGGATAAAAGCAGAAGTCCAAAGTAGATAGTATTTAAACGCATAAACATGAGATCTTCTAGGAGTCCTATACATAGTTAGATTCTCCTTTGATAGGACTCCTACTGTTCCAAGGATTCCACAAGCTTTGGGACTCTTGTCTCGGACTGAATTATATGTATCTTCTTGAGCAACAACCCTTATCTCATGTACCAGCCTTCTTCCACCAAACTCAGACTTGGGTAACTTTGAGATAAAGTTACCGTCTTGTATAGACATACAATCATCAACTTGAGGAGCTGGTTATTTATCCTGAGGAGCTAGTTATTAGAACAATTAAGCAACTATGTTGAGGACCTGGTTCTTTAATCATTGTATTTAGACATACTTTGTTAATCATCAAAATCTCAATAATACTCAACAAATTTCCCCTTTTTGATGATGACAAACTTTGTACACAACAAGCAGTACAGAACCAGGTAATCACAACAAGAACCAGATATTCACTACAAGCACTATTGACAGGCGTGTATGTTCACAACCCACTATTGACAGACATGTATGTTCACAACCCACAACCTCCCAACCTTATATACCCCTTTTGGCGTCATCAAAAATAAAAAGATGTTAGACAGATGAAGCATAGATAATGTAAGATTCAAGGCCAAACATGCTATAACAGAAGATTAAGAAATATAAATGCAAACAGACTAAGCTGAAGATCCAATATTGCACAAAGAAGTAAAACAGTACAAGATGAGACATTAAGTAGTGCCAAAATAAACCCAGGGCCTCGTCTTAAACCATTAGAACAAAATAAACTAAGCATACTGCAAACTACTCAGACTAAGACAAAAGAAGAAAACACTGATAAAGCATCACTGGAATAGGTAGAGGGGGTCAATGGAATAGACAAAAGGAAATTAAGGACACTGGGAAGGAGCAGGTTCATGGTGAGAGGTAGATGGGGTCAATGCTTTCACAAGAGTGGCCATCTGTTGGGCATGAGCTTCCCTATCTCTTCTGAGCTCTTCCCTAAGTTGTGTGGTTTCCTTTCTCAGCTCATCATTGTATTCACGAAGCTTGGCATTCTCTTGAACAACTAACTCAAACCTCTTACTGAGCTCTGCAGCCCTATTGCTCCCAAGTAGAATAGCAGATCATGTGGGTCCTCTAGCCTTGATCTCCTCATAGCCACACTGCTTGAGGGTAACAGCATCCAAAACATCATTGTGGTTTCCATACTTAAGCTCATGCAAGGCAATGTTGAGCTTGTCAAACAGCTCAGTCAACATGAAACCATAAGACATAGCATGCTTAGGCTTGGAAAGGTATGCAACTCTTGCCATATGCTGAGTCATCAGGCTAGGGAGATTAATAGGTCTACCAGTGTCAAGTTGTTCCATTACAGCCATATCCAGCAGGGTAGCTTCATGCCTTCTCTCAGACCTCTGAAGGATGCAGCAATTGACAAATGAAACAACAGCTTGTGGAAGGGAGTCATATCAGTCTTGTGCACCTTCTGGGGAGCATCTAGTTAAAACTTTTGAGAAAACTTTCTTGTGACCATAATGCCAGTGTCAATATCATTGTCTATGGCTGACCACTTTTTCTTCAAGTAATTGTCAAATCCCAAAGAAGATATATTCAGAAGCATCCCCAGCTCCTCAGTATCAAACTCCATTTCAAACCCCCCTATATTAATTTTTACTACCTTCACATCAAATTTAAAATTTGCATAGAACTCCACCACAACAGGAACACATACAAGAGGGAAAACTTTGACAAACATGTGCTTCCACCCCTGTAGTTCAAGTTTTTATACCAGTTGAGCTATCCCCTTCTCATCAGTGTTTGCAAGAATCTTCCCATTAAGCACTTATCTATTCCTGAACTCTGTGAGTCGATCAACTACAGCTGGCACATTCTTTCTTGTATTTCCCCTACTGGTCCTTGCAGAAGGGATAGCAGTTTTTGTAACTTTGGCAACCTTTCTCTTTGGTGTACAGGACTTAGTTGGCAAGGCAGACTCAGACTCATCCTCTCCATCCAGCTCAACCATAGGTTCCACAATTGAGACCTTCTTCCTTGGCTTCTTGGCACTTCTAACCTCTTCATCTCCAATGAAAGGAGTTAACAGAGACCTAGGTTTTTGAGTCCTTTTCTCTTCACCAGTTTCTTCTGAAGGGGCTATGACAGTGTTCCCATTGGGCATAAAGCCTTCATACTTGTCACTCAAATTCTCATTCTCTTCCTCACTCTCTTCATCCACTCCTTCAGTCTCACTTACTTTTTCTTGATCCTCACCCTCACTCTCAGAATTGTCCTCTTCTTCACTATGATTTTCTTCTTCTGCAGAATCATTTACTTGTTCACCTATCTTATCATCCGTATCATTGTCCTTCTCATCTCCAGATGCTCCCTTATTCTTATAATTTTCTTCTTCATTAACTATGTCTTGAGCATCATGCTCCTCATGATTGTCCACAACTTCTTCTTTTTTTTCACCCCCATCATCATCCTCATTCTCCGTCCAGCTAAATGAAAGACCATCAGATGCCTCCTTTTGCACTGGTTTTTTACTTCCTTCCCCCTCAACCATAGGCCCCACAGTAGTAGTATCTACCTCTTTACCCAGATCACCTACACCCTTTTCTACGGTCAATTCTTCTACTTGTGGTTTCTCACTCGTGGATAGGAGAGTGTCTAAGGGTGCAACATCTATATTAGATACCAAAACATCTAATTTTGAATGAGGATTTTGTACCTGATTAGCAATGGCTGGCACTGATTCCCCCTGAACCACAGATTCCTTGACCACTGTGTCTACATTAGTAGCAGCATCAGGCACTTTCTTGACAGATTTTCTTGGAGTAGCCTTGAACTTGGTTGACTTAGAGGTATTTTTCGCAGTAGGCTCAGGTGCATGGGTGGTTGGTTTTGGAAGTGGGGATGCAGTGAAGGTGTGAATGGTGAGAGCAGCAGGAACATGGGATGATGATGTAGGTACAATGGAAGACATTGAAGGAGAAGGAGCATGTGTTAGTATGGGTTCACTTGATAGCTTGACACTTTTCTTTGATTTGGGCTTCATGATTTTGGATTTTTCTTCAGCCTTGGATGATAATTTGGCTTTAGAGGGGGTTTGACTGGATTTAGGCATGGTGATCAGATAAGAGACTTGATGAAGAGAATAGGAGAATTGGTTCTTGATATTTGTTCTTATTCTTGCTTAAGGTTTGAGAGAAACAGTGAGGTCTGAGAAGCTGATCATAGGGGCCTTTTAAAGACGTTACTCTTGATTTGACTGGAAGAGAGAAGATGACCGAATTTAAGTTCTAACGAGACTCTTATAATGGTTACTTTGACTGTTAGGATTTCAGGAGTAATTGAACTTTAATTGCACTAGGATTCCCCCTTACTCTTTGACTAGAAGAAGACTAGAAGTGATGCCAACGGAATTAGAAATCTGGGCATAACAATAATTTTAGGATATTAAGTCCCAGTGAATTAAGACAATGTGGCACGTACCTGAGTCGAATAACCAACTCATTTAGTAGCTCCTTACTTATTTCTACAATTAAGCTTCAGCACTTCACATTAGTATCATACAACACAGTTATCAGCCATATTTTCCAAGCAAGTGTGTGTGCTTAATACAGGCACGAAGCTGAATCAAACACATTGTACTTAATTATCTACATCTAATTATAATTTTCTAGCCAATTATCGGGGTTCAACTTCGTTGGAAGAATTGATTAGACCTAGTTCTAGTATATTCCTTTCAAAGTGATCCCTACTAAGAGCTTTAGTAAAAATATTAGCAATTTGATCTTCAGTTTTATAAAAGTTAATTGAG
Source organism: Nicotiana otophora (assembly GCA_000715115.1). Classification (NCBI taxonomy): domain Eukaryota; kingdom Viridiplantae; phylum Streptophyta; class Magnoliopsida; order Solanales; family Solanaceae; genus Nicotiana; species Nicotiana otophora. The sequence continues at coordinate 29,597 of AWOL01S0081500.1, read as the reverse complement.
ATCATTCTCTTTTCAACATTGTCTCTGAGAAAGTGATGTCTAATGTCAATTTGATTGGTTCTCTTGTGCTAATATGGATTTTTAGCAATGTTTATGGCACTGGCGTTATCACAGAAAATGGGAACACAATCAACAAATATACCATAGTCCCTTAGTTGTTGTCTTATCCATAGCAACTGAGCATAGCAGGATGTTGCTGCCATATATTTAGCCTCAGTTGTAGATAAGGTCGCTGAGTTTTGCTTCTTGGTTTCCCAAGACACCAAACAAGAACCTAGAAAATGAGCTGTTTCTGAGGTGCTTTTCCCGTCAACATGAAAGCCTACATAGTTAGCATCAGCATAACCAACTACATCAAAACTATATCCTATGGGATGCCATAGGCAGAGGTCAGGGGTCCCATAGAGATATCTTAGTATCCTTTTGACAGCCTTCAGGTGATATTCCTTGGGATTTGCACACAATCCCACACTAAATACAATATCCAGAATGCTTGCTGTGAGGTACAACAGTGACCCAACCATTCCTCTATAAAGTTTTTGTTCAACACTTTTCCCTTCTTCATCAAGTTCCAGTTTTGTTGCAGTTGCAATGGAAGTATCAATGGACTTAGAGGAGTCCATGTTCAACTTCTTTAGTTATTCCTTGATGTATTTATGTTGATGTATCATGGTTCTAGTAGGTGTTTGCTTGATTTGCAGCCCCAGAAAGAAGTTCAATTCACCCATCATGCTCATTTCAAACTCAATTCCCATCATCTCAGCAAATTCCTTGCCTATTGCTTCATTGGTAGCCCCAAAGATAATGTCATCCACATACACTTGCACAATTAGAATATTCTTCCCTATCCTTCTTAGAAATAGAGTATTGTCCACCTTTCCTCTTAAAAAGTTGTTGGCTAAGAGAAACTTTGAGAGTCTTTCATACCAAGCTATTGGAGCCTATTTCAGTCCATAAAGAGCTTTATCCAACTTGAACACATAGTCAGGAAATTCTTCACTTTCAAATCCAGGAGGTTGTTTCACAAATACTTCCTCCTTCAGATAACATTCAAGAAGGCACTCTTTACATTCATTTGATACAAGGTGAACTCCATGTGGGCAGCAAAGGCTATCAACATTCTTATAGCTTCTATTCTATCTACATGTGAAAACATACCATCATAGTCAATGCCCTCCTCTTGATTCTATCCCTGAATCACCAGTCTGGCCTTGTTCTTTGTGATATTTCCTTGTTTATCTAGCTTGTTTCTGAATACCTATCTGGTACCTATGACAGTTTTGTTCTTGGGTCTTTATACCAAGTGCCAGACCTTGCTTCTCTCAAACTGATTTAGCTACTCTTGCATTGCCATAATCTAGTTTCGATCCTTTAGGGCTTCTTTGAAGGTCTTAGGTTCAACTTGTGAGAGAAATGTTGTGAGTGCACATAGATTTCTTAGAGAAGACCTGGTTCGCACTCATGCATTTGGATCAGAGATGATATTCTCAATAGGATGTGAACTTTGATGCTACCATGGTCTAATCTGTATACCTAGAGAAAATTTACCAAAGGAGTGACCCAAAGGAACAGGTTCAGTGGGTGTGGCTTCATCAGTCTGGTTAGCAGTCAGAGTAGTCTTTTCTTCTTCTTATTACTCGTGATCACTGTCAATTTCCATGTGGTCTTCGAATCCATCTTCATACTGAGGTTCAGATTCCTTTGTAACTCTATCACCAGTGAATCCTATGTCATAATCTTCATCTTGCAAACCTTTCTCAGCCAAATTGTTAGATTCATTAAAGATAACATGAATATTTTTCTTTTACACACACAGTTCATTTATTAAAACCTTTATAGGCCTTACTATGTGGAGAGTAACCTAAGAAAATTCCCTCATCAGTTTTGTCATCAAACTTACCTAGAGCTTCTTTTCCATTATTACGCACAAAACATTTGCACCCAAAGGCTCTCAGGAGAGTGATGTTGGGTTTTCTTCCTCAAAGTAACTCATAGGGAGTTTTCTCAAGAATGGGTCTGGCCATGCATCTGTTTAGCAGGTAACAGGCAGTATTAACTGCCTCAGCCCAGAAACTCTCAGGCAATCCACTAGCAATCAACATGGTCCTCCTCATGGCTTCTAGGGATCTATGCTTTCTTAATACAACCCCATTTTATTGTGGAGTTCTAAGTGCAGAGAAATTATGATCAATACCATGTGAGCTACAGAACTCAAGGAATTTGGAATTTTCAAACTCAATTCCATGATCAGTTCTTATACTAAATACATTGCACCCCAGTTTTACTGAATCATTCTAACAAATACACAGAAAATATCAAAGGTTTCATTTTTAGATCCCCAAAACAAAGTCCATGTATACCTGAGAAGTCATCAATAATCACAAAAATATACCCCTTTCCTCCTCTGCTCCTTACTCTCATTGGTCCACATAGGTCCCGTGAAGGAGTTCAAGAGATTTAGAAGTACTGACAACCATTTTAGATTTAAAGGATGACCTTACATGTTTCCCTCTAATACAAGTATCACACACCTTGTCAGAGGAGAACTCAACTTTTGGTAGACCAAGGACCAAGTCCTTTGCTGCCAACTTGTTGAGTTGGGAGAGACTAGCATGTCCTAGTCTTCTATGTCATAGCAGTGGATCATCTTCCACTACACTCAAGCATCTGTGCTCACTCTGGGAAAGTGAAATAATCGATATCTTGTAGACATTGTTATGTCTCTTACCCTTTAACATAATTTCATCAGTATCTAGTGACTGTGCAAATTTTGAAATTGAATTTTACCTCATTTCCTTTGTTGCATATTTGAGAGATGCTAAGAAGATTATGTTTAATGCCTACCACATAATACATATCTTCTATAGCATGAAAGAGTGACTTACCAATCTTGCCAATACCTGTTATCTGGCCCTTTTCCCATTTCCAAATGACAAACCCCCTCCTTAGAAGGTTGTCAGTGAGAGGAAGTTCTTCTTTTCTTCAGGCATATATATTGAGCATCCACTATATAGATACCAGTCTTGATTGTTCCCTCCCACTTTTGCGTGCACAAGAATTCACAAGTTAGTTTTGGGAACCCAGACAAGCTTGGGTCCCTTTTTTGTTTGAAAAGGAATGAATCAGATCTCTTCTTACCTAGAAAGGGAGAGGATTAGAAGCTATTTTCTTATTAACCTTAATCCACTTAGTATGGACAAGAGGCTTGACTTTTGGATCCTCTTCCTTCTTTATATTTTTAGCAATACCAAAGGTGCTTCTAAACATAGCATGAATTAAGGCAGGACAAGTGTCTCTAAAGTGTCCCACCTTTCCTCAATGAGTGCACATCTTATTATCGGAAATTCTTACATACTTTGGGTCAAACTTAGGGACAGGTTTTCTGTAGCCAATTACGGATTTGTTAGAGCTACAGTTTTCATTCAGCCAATTCAAGGCATCAGAAGATCTATGTCATTTGCTTAATCTAGAGAGTTCATAATTAGCCTTTTCTAGATTATCCTATAGGATTTTATTCCTACATTCAGCATCACCAAGATTATCTTTAGCCCTTTTCATTCCTTTTCAAGCTTATCCTGCAGATCACTCATTTTTCATTTACCATGTATATCAAGAGACTTCTCATTCTTAGAAGTAAGCTCAAGAACCTGGTTCTTAAGGTCTTTGACCTATTACTCTAGATTAGCTCTGTTAGATTCAAGCTCTTTGAGATCAAGTTTGACACATGAAAGATTACTTATTAGCTAATCATTTCCAGCACTCATTTTATCCATTTTATTCATCAAGGTCACAATTATGGCCATCAGTTATTTTTTAGACATAACATGAATGTTTTATTTCAAGTTAGAGATACTTACCTGGTTTATTTCATCTTCAGTTTCTGAATCACTCATGGCCATCATTCCTATCACTTCTTCCTCTATTTGGGATTCTTCAATCGCCGTCAATGCCACTTTGATGTTTTCATCTCCAAAGTCAGCTTCCAAAGTCCTCCATATAGCATGAGCAGAAATGCAAGAGGACACTCTGAAAAGAGTGTTTATTGACAAGCTTTTGTAGAGCACGTCCTTTGCTTTAATATTTTTTTGAACTAGCTGACGGTCTTCCTCATCGTATTCCTCTTCTCTCTTATTGAACTTGTTACCTTCACTATCTATTTTGGTTGAGAGAATTGGTCCATGACTGAAAATTACCCATAGGTCAAAGTCAGTGGCCTGAAGAAATGTTTCCATGCGTAGCTTCCATTCATCATAGTGGTGTTCATCAAACAAAGAAGGTCTTTCAATATGCATTCCAAGCTGCACTGGTGGCTCTGTCTCCACATACTGGTGTTCATCAATTACAGCATAGAGACTTATAGTCTCATTCTCCTTTTCTTTCTCTTTATCACTTCTATTATATTCATATGCTGTCAAGAAAGCTTGCTTCATTGCTTCAGTGAATCCTTTACCTAGGATTTTTCCTTTGTTGGAACCTTTTTCTCCCATCTTCTCCCGTTTCTCCTTTTTAGCTCGTTCTTTCCTTCACTGAATTTCCTACATTGGGCAGTCCTTGACGATGTGATCTAGCTTGCTACACTTGTAGCACCCATCATAATTAGCTTTGTCGATCTGCTTAGGCTTACTGTTGGTCTCTCTCTTGGATGCACTTTTGGAGTTCTTCATGAACCTCTTGAACTTGGCAAACATAGCTAGATCAGGATCATCATTGTCATATTCATATTCCTTCGAAGCTTTAAGAAGCAAGACGTTATCCCTCTTTGATTCTTCCTTGTGCAATTCTATCTTTCTCATTTTATGAGTTTTTAAGTTTCCAACCAACTCATCAAGTAAAATTTTGTCCAACTCCTTGGCTTCTTGGATTGCTGACCGACTCTTATGAGGTGAACACCTTTCCAAGTGATTTTAATTTATTGGTTATTATAGTAAACCTAGTCATCATATCCTGGATGGGCTCACTCTTTCATGGAGAAGAGCTCATAGTTTTTCATAAGTAGCTTTATCCTTGATCTTATCACTTGGTTTGTTTTTTCATGGGAATCCAATATCTGTTTTGTATTAGAGCACGCATAAATTCTATTGTACTCATCAAGACCAAGTCCACAAATAAGGATTTTCTTACCCTTTGCATTCTTCTCCATCATTCGGAGATCTGCTGCCACAAATTCAAAGGGGTCCTTAGGAACTGTTTCATTTTGTGCATTTTGATTAGTGGGAGTTAATGGACCTTGAATCATTATGGTCCATAGTTCATAGTCTTCAGCTGTTAGGAAGTCTTCCATTCTTTCTTTCCACCAACTGTAATATTTTCCATTGAACATGGGTAGTCTGGTAGTGGATTGTCCTTCATTAATTCCGGGTGGAGCACTCATCTTGCTTCCAGGATCTCTCTAGGTGTTAACCGTGTGTGTGAGAGAACCTGCTCTAATACCAATTATTAATTTGAGTGCCTGTATGATTCAATAAAGAACTTGGTTCTTTACCGTGTTCCTTAACTTGAAGGAAAGTAAACAGTAAAGTAAACACACCAATTTTTACGAGGAAAATCAACCGACTCAAAAGGTGCAAAAATTACGACCTACTGCGTATGATTTTAAACTTCAACTCCATTAGAACAATGAGCCAAAAATATATCAATTACAAGACTGTAATTCAATACTCTCCAGTACTCCTACTATGACTAGTTGATTTACAAGTTACTCTAACTTGTAAAGCAAACACTCACTTCAACTCAGTAATTGTTTGTTACACTTGATTACAACTCGATTTCCTAAAACACATTTGCTAGAATGACTCAAGAAGAATACAATGCAAGTACTCGACTAGAATGAACAACATATGAATCTTTAGTTGATGTGTAAAGGATAAAAGTAGAAGTCCAAAGTAGATAGTATTTAAACGCATAAACTTGAGATATTCTAGGAGTCTTATACATAGTTAGAATCTCCTTTGATAGGACTCCTATTGTTTCAAGGATTTCACAAGCTTTGGGACTCTTGTCTCGGACTGAATTATCCGTATCTTCTTGAGCAACAACCCTTATATCATGTACCAACCTTCTTCCACCAAACTCAGACTTGGGTAACTTTGAGATAAAGTTATTGTCTTGTACAGACGTACAATCATCAACTTGAGGAGCTGGTCCTTTATCTTGAAGAGCTAGTTCTTAGAACAATTAAGCAGCTACGTTGAGGATCTGGTTCTTTGAATCATTGCATCTAGAAATACTTTATTAATCATCAAAACCTCAATATTCAACATTTTGCCTATATGATTTTCAAACATTTTGTTAACGAGCCTCTGATAAGTGGCTCCGACGTATATGTTCCGAAGTTTGTTATGAAAGAAGTTTTTTTTCCTAATCCTCCGGGTTCATCTTAATTTGATTGTACTCGGAATTAGCATCAAGAAAATGCATTAACTCGTGCCCGGCCATAGCATCAATCATTTGATCAATGTATGGCAATGGAAACGATTCTTTAGGGCACATTTTATTTAAATCCTTATAATCCACATACATTCTAAACTTGTTATTATTCTTCGGAACTACCAGTATACCAGCTAACCATTCTGGATATTTTACCTCCCGTATAAAACCGATATTGAGTAGTCGGGTTACCTTTTCTTTAACAAACTTGTTCCTGACCTTGGCAATCAGATGTTTCTTCTACCTTATCAGTGGGAAGTTTGGATCCAGGCTTAGCTTGTGCACAACCACCTTTAATAGGATACTTGTCATATTTGAGTGCGATCACGATAGGCAATCTATGTTAGCTTTAAGAAAATTTATAATTTCTAACCTAAGTTCGGGATTGGGTCATGTTCTAAAGTGAAACTTCCTTTCCAAAAATTCATCGAATAGGGCCACTTTCTCGAGTTCTTCCGTGGTTGACTTGGTCGCATCCGGCTCCTCCGGTACCTGAAAATATCTCGGCACCTGGTGGGATTCCGACAACTCCTTGCCTTTATCATATTCATTCAGAAAGGGAGAAGGCATCGAATCCTGTAATTGCTATTTGTTGGATCTTTCTCCTTGCTGCTAGATATAGTCACCGCATTCATCTCCCTTGCCACCAGTTAGTCTCCCCTTATTTGCTTAACTCCTTCCAGTGTTGGGAATTTCAACAACTGGTGATATGTTGAGGGCACAGCCTTCATCTCGTGTATCCACAACCTTCTGAGGATTACATCGTAACCCATATCGCTATCTACCACTTCGAACATAGTGGTTTTGATCCATCCTTTGGCGTTTAAGAAAAATCTCTCCTTGAGTTGTCACACTTGTCAAGTTGAATCCAGCTAAGAGTTTTGTCTTCGGAATGATACTTCAGGTCAACTTTGTTTGCTCCAGCACTCTCCATGGGATGATATTTTCTGAGCTTTCTGGGTCAACCAAAACACATTTAATTTTGAAATCTAAAACATTAAGATAGATTACCAAAGCGTCGTTGTGTGGCAGGAGAAGTCCATCAGCATCCGCCTCCGTGAAGGTGATATTATCTTTCGTGACTCCCGGGCGTCTCTTGTTGTGAGTCACTAATATCTTTGTTTTCTTAGCCGTTGAGAAGGTTACACCATTGACTTCATTTCCACCAAAAATCATGTTAATAGTCAACCGAGGGGAGTCTCTTGTCGCCTTCACAGGCTCTGCATTATCCCGGCTTCGGCCGTAATTGTTCTTGGTTCGATCACTCGAGAATTCCTTGAAATGGAAATTTTTCAGTAATGTCACAACCTCTTCGCGAAGATGTCGGTAGTCTGCGGTTCTATGGCTGTGAGTCCCATGGTATTCATACCACAAGCTGAGATCCCTCTGGCTCGGATCAGATCTGACTGGCTTCGGGAAACGTGCTTCTTTGATATTCCTCATCGCCGATACCAACTCTACTAAGCTGATGTTGAAGTTGTAATCTGATAACCTGGAATATGTGTAGTCCCAATCCCCTAGTACCTCTTTCTCTTATAATGATCTGATGCTCCGGCCACAGTCGGTTCTTCTATTAGGAGCAAACCTATCTGAGGTACGAAACTCTTTGCTCCGCGTCCCTTGATTCTTTCATACGGCAGGAAACGACCTTTAGAGGACCGACGATCCTCATCAAAGTCACTTTTAAACTTATCCTGGTTTTTTTCTTGCCCTTCCCTTGGTTGATATCGGGAACCCGAGTTGATTGTCTTCCATCCTTATTTTAGACTCATAGCGGCATGGACATCCTCCCATGTGATTGCTTGAAACTCGAGCAGGCTTTCCTTTAGCTTTCAGGAGGTGTCGGAGCTCCGCGCATTTAGACCCTTTGTGAACGCCTCCGCTGCCCACTCATCTGGTACCGCCGGTAGAATCATCCTCTCCTTCTAGAAACGGAACACGAACTCTCATAACAGTTCAGACTCACCTTGCGCAATCCTAAATATGTTCGCGTTTCTGGCCTAAACCTTCCTTGCTCCTGCGTGGGCCTTAATAAACGAGTTTGCAAGCATCTCAAAAGAGTCAATTGAATGTTCGGGTAAAAGAGAATACCATGTCAGGGCCCCTTTTGTAAGGGTTTCATCAAACGTCTTTAGCAAGATGGACTCAATCTCATGTTTAGCCAAATCGTTCCCTTTCACAGCCGTGGTGTAGGTTGTGATGTGTTCCTGCAGATCCGAGGTCCCATCATACTTTGGTATGTCCGTCATCTTGAACCTCTTCGAAATTAACTCTGGCGCTGCGCTCGGCTTAAACGACAATTGCATATATTCTTTTGAATTTGGGGCTTTCAGAACTGGCGGTGCGCCCGAAATCTGATCCATTCGAGCATGAAACTCCTTCGCATTTTGATCCATTTATTCGTTCATTTCCTTTTTAAACCTCATGAGCTCGGTTTTGAAGGAGTCATTCTCGTTATTATTCCCAGATACACTACCGGTCCCTCCGGCACCGTCGAAACAAACTTCACCCCTTAGTATATTTTGATTTGCAGGAACGCTTGAGGAACCGGGCCCTTTCCGTTTGCATTGTTGGAAGCACCTAACAATGCTTGTTTTAACTCCGTCATTACCCGATCCTGCCTTGAGAGGTGACTCATGATTGATTTACGTTGTTCTCTTAAGATTTTCACTGTTTCCACAGCACGTTCCTCCTCCGCGTCATCGGGAGGGTGCTCCCGCACATGCGGGGGGGGGGCCGCATATTCTACAGTCTATCCTTGCACCGATCTATGAAATCCTAGGGATCCTCATGTCGCTCACCCCCAAAGATAGGAGGATGTAGTCTAGTCCATCTGTCCAATAATTTATGAGGATCA
>AWOL01S0081500.1:0-19139 GCA_000715115.1 Nicotiana otophora | reverse complement strand
GGGGGGGGGGGGGGGGGGGAATACTGCCCTTCACAAACCGGGATTGTTTCGTCCCCTTCATTATGGGTGTCGCTGATTGAGTCATCATGTTGAGGCAAATCTTCACGTTCCTCAACGTTGTGTGTGATGTTGACATCATTAGCTGCTACATCTGATTTCTTACTAAGGAAAAAATCAAACAAGTTAGTGATAAACGAATGAATCAAAGCAATTACGCAGTTGTTCATGTCCCACGGTGGGCGCCAAACTGTTTATCTGTAAAACAATACAATTAAATTTGTTACGTAGTTAATAGACAAGCAAATTGATTTGATCCAAAAAATAATAATGAAATAAGATAAATATTAAGATTAGTAATAGAAATTAAAGAAGATGACAAGCATGGCTCCGAGAGCAAAAATGAGAATAACGATAAAACAAAGTTGTTAAATTAACAGCAAAAGTAACAAGATAAAGCTTCTGTATGCAAAAAGTATTTCGTCTCTTACAATGGTTATTGAGCATACTATTTATAGCTTTATCTAGTGAAACAAAATCCTATGATCAATCTCTTCTTAAATGATAATAAAATAGCTATTGATGAGGATGTAACGGCAGGCCATGAATGCAAATAGTTTCTGTAACGGTCGATCATTTAAATATTCCTTCATTGAATGCTATTCGATGGTAAATACTTAATCTTCTCCCGTTGACTTTGCTCCCTTCGGGATTTACCCAATATCGGTTGCATTTGTTGTATCCGGTATTGGTCGTTACTTGACTTGACTTTTGCCTATCTTCGATTCCACGTGTCATGTTATCATTCGACTATTTGTTATAAACCAGTTTTACCCCATACGGTTCTATAAGTACCATCAACGGTATTGAAGGAAAAAAAAATGTATGAGTTGTTTGTGAGAAATGCATGGAAATGAATTATGTAAGAGGGAATAAATGCAAAACATGGGTAGAAGATCAAAAAGAATGGCGTTGTGCACAAAAAACCAAAGATTTTGACATATATATTGGCCGTGGATGGAGGCAATATACAGAATCTGGTTGGAATGAAGAATTCTACAGCTTTTAATTATTTGGAGGTGGGTACATTGAATATGGCAGTAAACTAGAAATTGAAGTGGTCCTTTTGGATATGCCTGGTTTTCACCCAGTATGGGAACCAAATGTTTGCTCATTTTCCCAAGTCGTTACCGTTCATTGTCTCATACACTCTCATTCATTTCCTCCTCAATTCAGAATGTTCTGCACAATTCCACGTTACTATCAGTCAAAAGTATAATACATTTATCTTATAATATCACTGACAATTTTAATAAATTTACACATTCAGCTCAAATTTAATTTGTTGTAGTATAATGTTGTATTATTTCTCAGATTATTCTTTAAATTACCTTCAAGGTGACTTGAGACTTGAGAGTGCAAAACAATTTCGTACTGTCAGTGTAAGAGAAGTTAAATCCAAAGATTATAACTCCATATTATCTAGACTAATGACTTGTTTAGGTTTTTCTTTTTATTATCCAACCAGGAAGGAATGAACTTGAAGAACAACATGAAAATTAATGTTATTTGCTTGTTCTAGCTTGCATCAGTGGCGGACCCATAATTTCACGCAAGCAAGTTCAGTGAAAAAAGACATTAAGCGACTATAAGGGTGGTTCCGGCAAGTGAGATTTGTGTCGCTCTTTTTTTCTTTGGTGGGAGGATCATAATGCTACCCGAACAATTTTAAAAAGTTGAGATAATCATACATTTTGTATTTTTTTCTCAAAAAGATGGGCAAGAAATATAATAAGAAATTAATTTTCCCAATTTATTCATTGGACTGTAATAAAATTTGACAAATCTAAAATCTTTTTCTTATTGATAAAGAACAAAGTCGTTAATTCACAAACAAAAGATAACAAAATTAAAGAGTAAGTATAACTTAAAACGAACTAATACAGACTATAGAGAAGAGAGCATATAGAGTAAACTAATAATTTTAATGTAACATAAATAAATAATTTAGCATAACTAATTTAAGAGGAACTAACAAATTATAAATAATTTTACCCTAATTTTAATGACTGCCCTTTGTATTTTAGCAAAACTAATGTAAGATTTCACTGTGTTGCAATTTTTTATCTTTTGAAGTAAAATAGACGGTACAATAACTCTTGTTGGATTTGGTAAAAAAGACTAAATATAAAATAAGAGGAATAAGCTAATTAGCTAGCAAGGCTAGGTCTTCATAATTTTAAAGAAAAAAGAAAAAGGAAAAAAAAATAAACTAAAAGCTAGATACCCATCCCAAAAAATTTCGAACAATCCTTGTAGCAACAGATTTCAAACTCCCGACCTGCACAACAATTTGAACCCGACCATCTTTCCGCAAGATAAACTTTGGTTAAGCGGATTCAATTATAATATATATGCATATTTTACGGAAGTTAACCTGTATAAATATCAAATTTTTTTGACGAAGCGGGTTCATTTGAACCCTCTTGAACCTACATGGATCTGCCCCTGGCTTGCATGCTGGGACGGATTTTATAGCCCAATATATGTGGTACGTAAACTTATGCTCACTCAGTCAAACTAGGTATATATTTTATGTATAATTTTTTATTAATTGATTTAATATTATTTGCTGGCACCCATGCTCCAAAGAAGTTAAATAGTGCACTTGATTGAATGTTGAGTTATTTACTTAGAAGAGCAGAAAATGTTTTTTTCTCCTTTCTTTAGTGTATTATAAAAGTTCTAAATCCGGCTCTGCTTTGCTTGTATGATAGTATCACTATTGGAAGAGTCAATTGTTTACTTTGAGTAACAACTTTTATTCAATTTCGTTTTCGTTTCAATCAACACTTAAACGTTGTTATTAATCTTTGTTACTCAAAAACACCACCAATCATACAATTTCTTACACCTTTTACAAATACTATATATCACTACTATTATAACTACTGACACCGAGAAATGATCAAAGAATAATTTCATAACGTTACAAGTTAGATGGATTATGCCAACAAAGTTGGAAAATGAGAATAGTTAACTAAGAAGATGGCTACAGGTGACCCTTTGAATAGTAGTAATTAGGTGAAATACTTTTTACATGGGTACAATCGTAGTTGTGAAGAAAAGAGAAAGATACAATATTTCAATTCTCAAATGTTCTTTTGAGAATATCTCTCATTTATATTCCCACCAACTCATTCTAGACGTGGAGACTGTAATAATAGAGGTGGTTAGCTATCTTGATGGAAATCAGACACTTCATTTTGAGTAAGTTAATGTAAGACCTGCAAACATTTAATAATTTTAAAACTAATTCTTAATAATGTAATTTTTTATTTGATTTAGACATTTAGACTAGTGATGGGGCATGGAACTTTACCTAGGTGACATGGTTTGGGTTTTGATCCTACGATAACTCCAGTTCCTCTGTATGTTGGATTCACATGTCTATACGGGTAAAATCGAGGCTAATGAGTACCCTGATTTTTCAGTGAGGCAAACGAAGCAAGGACATAACTGCAAGGAATCGAAATCGAAGCCAGGAGCCTCTGGCATCAGGGCCCGAGCAAAATACTTGCCCTCGGAGCCATCGAGACCACGCCCCCGAGTCCGGTTCGAATTCCAAGACCTCGAAGAACATTACCAAACGACCATGCACGATTAACAAAGGGACGTGATATCCGTGTCCAACCGAATATCACGGCGTGAATCGTGGCCCGTATTAGCGGTGGTTCAGTGATTGGCGAAAAGGAAGATTTTTACCTTTTTTAGAATTGTACTTAGGGTAAAACTCCTCTACTATATAAAGGGGAAGTTGATTATTCATTAGGGATACTGTAACACGCATACTAAGTCAATATACATTTATTTTCTTTGCTTCTAAAAAATATTTTAAGTTCTTAGTTTTGTTCATAGCCTTCCATAAATTTTTGGCTCCAAATCGAAGGAAGGCTAATTGTTTGGATCATAATCGGGCCCGAACTCGGTCTTACTACTGGTTTGATCATTTATTCCATCTTTAATTTGCTCATCTAACGCTATTAATCACTTGTATTGAATTAGTCTACATATCCTTAAAATAGCGTATAAATTCAATTGTTATCCATTTTTAAGAGTAAACAGTTTGGCGTCCACCGTCGGGCTAAGGATAATAGTGGTAATTTGATACAAATTTGCATAACACACTCTGTTTTATGCTTGTTCTTTGAGATTTTAATTTCAGGTCAACTTAAGAATGTCAAACTCTCAATGTGCTCACTTGAACGTTGATGCTGAGTCTGACCACCATGGCGAAAATAAAAATATAGTACCTGGCAACGAGGTACCCCTGTTGACCCCAACGGAGTCCTAGTTGCGGACCCAATCAATGCCAACTCACATGTAGCCATCGATGCAAACCTGCCGACCGACCCCGAGAACAACGTTCGCGGAGGAGCCCGATCAACAACTCAAGGTACGCACAATGGTGAAGGCGACGGGTTCAATCTGCGGGTGATGTTCGAAATATTACAAGCTCAACAGGCGGCGATAGCCCAGCTGCAGAACCAAAGCCACACCCCCAACAGAGTTGAGCTCGAACCATCCTGTGAAAACACTCGAAGAAATGAACAAGTTAAGGAAAGGATGGGTGAAGTTGAGCCCACGACAAACCCCGAAATAATAAAGATGCTTGAGGAACTGACAAAACGAGTAGAATCGGGGGAAAAGAAGATTGATGCCAACGACAAAAAAGTGAAGACCTATAACTCCAAAGTTGATCAAATTTCAGGAGTACCCCCGATATTGAAAAGCCTGGATTTCAAAAAATTTGTCCAAAAGCCTTTCCCCCGAGTGCGGCACCGACGCCAATCCCGAAGAAGTTCCGTATGTCCGAAATTTCGAAGTATAATGGAACCACAGATCCAAATGAATACTTGACCTCCTACACATGTGCCATCAAGGGAAACAACTTAGAAGATGATGAAATCGAGTCGGTTTTGCGGAAAAGGTTCGAAGAAACCCTGTCAAAAGAAGCAATGATATGGTATCACAAGTTACCCCTAATTCTATTGATTCGTTTGCTATGCTTGAAGATGCCTTTGTAAAAGCTCATGTTGGGGGCATCAAGGTCGAGACCAGAAAATTGGACCTTTTCAAAATAAAACAAAGAGATAATGAAATGCTCAAGGAATTCGTGTCGAGGTTTCAAATGGAACAAATGGACCTGCCTTCGGCTGCGGACGATTGGGTCGTGCAGGCGTTCACTCAAGGACTCAACCCCCAAATCTCCTTGGCTTCACAGCAGCTGAAATAAAATTTGATAGAATACCCCATGGTAACTTAGGCTGACGTCCATAACAGGTACCAATTAAAAATTAGAGTCGAGGATGATCAGCTCGGGGCCCCTTCCGGGCCCGTTTATCCCATCAGAACTAATGACAGGTCTAAAAGAGCCATCGATCATGAACTAAGACCCAGCAGAGATTGGTATCAACTGTATAGCGGAGATCGAAGGGGTAGCGAATCTGGGTGTAACCCTGCGAGAAATAAAACAAAGATCGATCGAGGGCACAATAACCGGTGACTTATGAGTAAAAGAGGTTTTGATAGGCCACTCGAGGCCAGGGAGGCACCAAGATTATCAGAATATAACTTCAATGTCGATGTTGCCAGCATCGTATCTGCCATCGGGCTCATCAAAGATACCAAGTGGCCTCGGCCATTGCAGTCTGACCCTACCCAAAGAGACCCTAACCTGATGTGTAAGTATCATGGCACTCACGGCCACAGGACCGAGGACTGCCGACAACTAAGAGAAGAAGTGGCCCGGTTATTTAATAACGAGCATCTACGGAAATTTCTGGGTGATCGATCCAAAAATCATTTCAGGAATAGGGACTCCAAAAAATAGAACGAACAAGAGGAACCTCAGCACGTCATTAACATGATCATTGGTGGAGTCGACGTCCCCCAGGGGCCAATGCTAAAGCATACTAAGGTGTCCATCACTAAGGAAAAACGAACCTGAGATTATATACCGGAGGGGACCATCCCTTTCAACGATGGTCCCATCTTGATATGACAGGGATACCACCAGAAATAACTATTCATAAGCTGAGCTTGGATTCGAAGTTCCACCCGGTTAAACAGAAGAGAAGGCCTCAGTACGAAGTCAAGCACGCATTCATCAAAGACGAGGTATCCAAACTCCTTTAAATAGGTTATATTTGGGAAGTTAAGTACTCGGATTGATTGGCTAACGTAGTAGTAGTGCCTAAAAAGAGAAATAAATTAAGAATGTACGTAAATTACAAAGACTTGAACAAGGCGTGCCCCAAGGACTCTTTTTCTTTTCATAACATCGATTGCATGATCGATGCGATGACCGGGCACGAGATAATCAGCTTTCTCTATGCCTATTCCGGGTACAACCAAATCCGGATGGACCAGGGGGATCAAGAAAAAGCTTCCTTTACCACTAAATTTGGCACCTATTATTATAATGTAATGCCGTTTGGACTAAAAAACGTCGGTGCCACTTATCAACGCCTAGTAAATCGAATTTTTGAAGAACAAATAGGAAACTCAATGGAATTTTATATTGACGACATGTTAGTTAAGTTCCTACGAGAAGAGAACCATTTGAAACACTTGCAAAAAACCTTTGATATATTGAAGAAATACAATATGAAGCTGAACCCGGAGAAATACGCATTCTGGGTTGGATCCGGGAAGTTCCTTGGATTCATGGTGTCCAACCAAGGGATTGAGATCAATCCCGATAAAATCAAAGCTATAGAATACATCATCATGGTGGACAGTGTCAAGGCCGTTCAAAGGCTAACCGGGCGCATAGCCACCCTGGGACGGTTCATATTGAGGTCTTTCGATAAGAGCCACCGATTTTTCTCATTATTGAAGAAGAAGAATAACTTTTCTTGGACCCCAGAATTCCAACAAGCTTTGGAAGAACTCAAACGGTACCTTTCGAGTACCCTTGCTCCATACTCCGAAGGCAGATGAGCTATTGTACCTGTACTTAGCGGTATCCGAGGTGGCGGTAAGTGGAGTCTTAGTCTGGGAAGAGGAAGGCACGCAATTTCCTATCTATTATGTTAGTAAAACTCTAGGCGAGGCCGAAACAAGGTATCTTCACCTAGAAAAATTGGCGCTCGCTTTGCTAAGCACCTCCAGAAAGTTAAAGTCGTATTTTTAATGCCACCCCATATATGTCGTAACTTCTTACCCACTAAGGAACATTATGCACAAACCCGAGCTCTCGGTCCGATTGGCCAAATGGGTCGTAGGTATTAGTGGGTACTATATCAAATATCGACCCCGAACTACTATCAAATGACAAATTTTGGCAGACTTTGTGGCCGACTTCACGCCGGCCTTAATACCCGAAGTCGAAAAGGAATTGTTGTTAACCTCGGGGCCTTCCTCGGGGGTCTGGACCGTCTTTACGGACAGTGCCTTGAATGCAAAAGGGTTCGGACTCGGCATTGTGTTGAAGCCACCTACATGCAACGTAGTTAGGCAGGCTATTAGAACTGTGAAATTGACTAACAATGAGGCCGAGTATGAGGCCATGATTGCAGGTATCGAATTGGCTAAAGGCCTTGGAGCCGAGGTGGTCAAAACTAAGTGGGACTCACTCCTTGTGGTAAATCAAGTCAATGGGACGTTCGAAGTAAAAGAGGAACGAATGCGAAGGTATTTAGACAAATTACAGGTAACGCTACATCAATTTAAGGAGCGGACACTATAGCACGTACCTCGAGATCAGAATAGCGAGGTCGATGCTCTGGCTAACTTGGGGTCATCGGTTGATGAGGATGAATTCAGCTCAGGAACGGTCATGCTGCTCATAAAAACGGTAGTGGAGGAAGGCCATGCCGAAATAAACTCAACAAGTTTAACTTGGGATTGGAGAAACATATACATAGACTATTTGAACACTGGGAAGTTGCCTTTGGATCCTAAAGAATCGAGAGCTCTACACACGAAGACAGCCAAGTTCAGCCTATCCGAAGGGACTCTATTCAGAAGAACGTTCGCCGGCTCGCTCTCCATATGCTTGTATAATGACCCGACCGGTCGTTTTGATTATTACAACCCCATTTCCCCATTTACTACTCAAATTGTACTTTACAGTTGTTGCGTGAATTGCCGGGGTAAATGGTTCGGGTCCGGTGAGGTTTTGCAATGAATTGGAACACTTAGTTCCAAGGTTTAAAGCTTAAGTTAAAATAGTGACTGGATATCGACTTATGTTTAAACGACCCTGGAATGAAGTTTTGATGACTTCAATAGCTCCGTATGGTGATTTTGGACTTAGGAGTGTGTCCGAAAAATTATTTGGAGGTACGTAGTGGAATTAGGTTTGAAATGTCGAAAGTTAAATTTTTGGGAAGTATGCCCGAGGGGCTGTTTACGAGTGATTGTGAGGTATGTCCGATGGGATGTTTACGAGTGATTGTGAGGTAAGCCCGAAGGGCTGTATACGAGTGATTGTGAGGTATGCCCGAGAGGCTGTTTATGATTTTATCACTGAGTTGCATCGCATTGGCATGCATACATGACATACATGCATATAGATGTATTTTTCTCATGCTGTACAGTATCACATCATTCATGATTTCCCACACATTTTGACAGATGTGCATAGTGATGCATTTGTTTTACACTGGTTATCTGGAAAGGAAATGAAACATCTTACTTATTTTGGAAAATATTTTTGGGAATATTATTATTTTCAGACTTATTCATACTTTTGGCAACTTCGGTAAACGATTTGGGTTTTCACTGATGTACTTGAAAGGAAGAACTATTATTTTAGAAATCGTGATTTAGCTGAGCATTTTATTTCCGAGTTACTTCTGGTATTATTTGTTTACGTTGTTATGGACTGTTGTGGACTATTGGTTTTTGGACCCGACCTTGGTGGAAGCTCGTCACTACTTTCAACCTAAGACTAGGTTTGTTACTTACTCAGTACATGTGGTCGGTTATACTGATACTACACTTCTGCACATTGCGTGAAGATGTTGGCTGTTGTTGTTGTTGTGCTCGATGGTTGCGGGATTTGAAGATGTACCTTCGTTCCTGTTGCAGCTGCCTCTTGTTCATGGTAGCCTTAGATTTATAAAAGCTCTATTTATGTACTATTAAAACAGACTACGTATTTATTTCATTTCTACTTTGTAAACTCTATTCTTAGAAGCTCATGATTTGTACTACCAGTTCTTGGGGGAAATGTAATGGTTTTATATATTTTCTTTAATAATTGTCTTGTTAAATTATATTAGAATTTGATAGTGAATAGTTGGCTTACCTAACGGGTTGGGATAGGTGCCATCACGACTAGTTGGATTTTGGGTCGTGACAAGGTGGTATCAGAGCTCTAGGTTCATAAGTTCTACAAGTCATGAGCAAGTGTCTAGTAGAGTCTTGCGGATCGGTATGATGCCGTCCATACTTATCTTCGAGAGGCTACAAGGCATTTAGAATATATACTTCCCATCTTTCTTTCCTTATTCTGCGGTATTGATTTAGCTTGAGACATAACTCTTTGAATTCCTTTCACGTATTCGTATGCGCACATGAGCGCTCGGTATCAGTTGTGCATCGCCGGCTTGTGATTCTATGAACGAGGTTCGAGGTGAGTATTATGTATTTTGGTGATGGGCCACTCTGGAGGACTTGAGGCCATGGTTAGACCGCAACTTAAGCTCGGTAACTTCAGTTGTAACTTGTATAATTAGACTCGTATGTCCGGTAATGTCCCTACGAGTGGAATTTATGGCTCGATGAGCGGTGGAATGGCTTTTTGATGAGTGATGTAACTACGGGATATGTTAAGACGATTTGAATGTGACGAAAAGTGTTTTTGTAAAATGTAAAGGAAAGGGCATTGGGTGCTTGATTTTTGTTTTTGATGTGACGTACAATCTCGAGTGTGAATGTTTTGAAGGATCTTTCACGATTGTTAAATTTTGGGAAAAATTAAATTCTTATCTCTTGTTAATAAGTTTGGACTTGGAAAGATTAAGCGGTTGCGTAGTAACTGTGACTGCAAAAACAAGGAGGGTATAATAAGATACCAATTTGAGGCTAAGCAGGTGGGTTATCCCCTGCGGGGTAATCTATGCAGGTATGCTCCTTATAATGTGAGTGGAGAGTTTTTTTTCTGCCAGTGGGGCATATGTGTTGAGATTTAAATTTGAATATAGTTGATAAAGTTGACTTTAGTGTTAAAAGAATGAATGCGAGCCTAGCGGACAATTGAGGTGTTTTTATGGTTGGCATTGTATGAGCTTGAGAAGAATTTTTGTTGAACTGACTGAAGTATTAGGGAAGTACTAGAGTATGGATATTGTGAATTATGGAGTGTTTTAAGCTATGGCTTTGAGCCAAGTGGGGGAGTTTGCTATTGACAATTTGATGAAATTTCATGGTTAGGTGTTAAATTTTAATTTTGGTCTGAGGCATACTTGTGGGTTAGTTATGACTTGCAGAAGTTGAGATCGAGGATGACTCGAATAAGGAGATTCCTGGTTACAGATTATATTGCACGTATGAGTATATGAAAATCGTGGGATGAGTGAGTTGTTATGGGTGAATGATGTAGTGCGCACGGAGTATGAATTTGATAGGTGGTGTTAAAGTAGAGTTACTTCTTTGAGTGTTGTTGTGCTAATGAGGCACGTGTCTTGTGGCCCAGTTGGGTGGTATAATTTGGATTTGAACAAAGAGGGGAGACTCTCGAGAAAGTTCCAATAGGTTCGAGGTTTATATATAGCAATTGAGAATTTCACCGGACTTCTGTATGGATAAAATCCGAGATTTGCGTTTGATGGTGCTTGGACTTGCGGAAATTCTGTATGACTATGGATTCTACATTTTTGTATAAGTAAAGTAAGAAGAACAATTTCAAATTCACATAAGGTATTCTCAGAGTGAGTGTTACAGTTGTGGTATTTTTGAAGGTGCTTAAGAAGAATACAGTTTAGCTTATGGGCCGTAGGGCGTTGTGGTTTTATGCTAGGTTTGTGAGGTAAGCTGTGGCTAAAGATCATGGCGTTTTAGCAAGGAAAAGTATTAATTTCAAGATAGATTCGGAAGAAACTCGGAGAAAATAAGACAAACGGGTAGTAGGTTGGATCAGTATAGTAATGGATATGATCAGTTCTCTAGGTGCTTATGATGTGGGGGTTTTCTACAAGTGCCTTGTGGAAATACACCTGGTTTTGGCGACCTGTGTGACTTGGTTGATCTAGAGAGATTTACTCTGATGGCTTGATTATGTGCAAATGGATTCCAAAGCATTCTCGAGGATTTCTACCACGGTCTGAGATGGGTATTTTCCTACCGACCTGAGGAGCATGTTGAGCATTGTGATTTTCTACCGGATGGGATCAAATGGAAGGCTTCTGGCTGATCGGATATGTATTCTACTTGTGACTCAGAATGATTATGAGGTTCTAGTATTTTTCAAATGATGGCATGATAGATGCGGTGTGTTGTCTGGGATTAAGGTTGGTGTGTGCGAAGTCACGGTTTAGCTTTGAAAGGGAGGTCATAAATTCTTAGAGGGGATGAACAGTTTTTGATGTTTAGATGGATGCTATAACTATTTGGTATTTCATGAGTAGAGTGTACATTTCAGAAAGCACACTATGTTTTGAACTATGGATATCTCATAGGTGTTGCGGCACTCTCCTGGTTGATCGACTGCTGATTTTAAGACGCTGCTAAGTAGCATGAAAGAATGGGAGAAATATTCCTCGTGGGATGATTGTGTATGAGAAATGTGTTAGACATTCAGGCGGTGGAGATGGGACCAGAAATGGTGGTTCGCGTGTTCTAGGAATTTGAAGACTGGTAGTTGTCAGGAGCAGATTGTTTCATGGCGGTGGACTGTGAAGTCGTGGCCAAAGCTAGCCAGATAATGGTATGTATTATGACTCTATAGTTCTGGATTTTTGGAGGGTTATTTATCTACTGTGGGTGACCAGAGTTGATTTGAGGGCCCATTGGTAGGCCCAATTAGGAGGTGTATTCTACACCGAGTCGGATTGGTTAGCTCCATACTACTATTATGGAAGAATGTGCCATTCGGTTGATGATGAGCTTATTCGTGTTCTGAAATGATCCGTGAGTTACTCCTTTATGCTACAAGGAGTTGTGATTCATTGGTTATATGCACAGATGGTGCGGTTCTATTTGGGCTTTATAGCGGAATTTTAGCGTGATGAGTATTTGGGTATTGCATGATCGATTGCGTAATGGTTATATTCTATCAGGTTTCGTGTGGCATTTTTGTCATTTGCCTCTCCGTCGTAATTGATTTTTTGAGCAGGGTGACTCGAGGTAGATAATATAGACCAGTGTTTGGATGGGATCGCGCATTGCAGCGGAGTTATGTTAAGATATAAACCTTATGTTAGAATCGTGTGATGGTTCTACGATGTGTGCTGGATTTTTAGCATTTCTTTATGGCGGTACTCATTACTCTGGCGAGACAGTTCTCTTAATTGAGTCATTTCCATTACTAAGTACATTTGAATTGTTGCGTATTGGTACACGGATGGCATGGGTTGTGGCTCTGAGTTATATTGGTATGGCATGTTTGTGGAATAGTTGTGTTTAGTAATATAAGATCATTGGACCTAGAATAGGTACTATCAGGTTTGATTTCGGTATATTCGGGAGTATAATATTGAAAGTCGGCTCAGGAAGTGATTATGGTTTGGTTTGGGTAAGAGAGCTCCGTGACTTGTTGATTTGGTAAGTGGTCATGAAATTTCACGTATTTCTTTTATTATCAACAGTGTACGAAGGTTTTGGGACGAGGTTTGGTTCGATATGGGTTTAATACTAGTAATTTGTTGGTTTTGGAGTAGTCATTGTGATCAGGAATGGTGCTACGAGCATGTGAGTTGTGTAATATGTTAGGTGATTATGTCTGTGGTTATGGTGATGGTTATGGCTTGATACAACTTGTTCAAACTCATACATGGTGTAAATGTAAGATTCGTGTCTTGAAAGAAATTCTAAAGGTTGGAAATTAATTTCCAAGGTTTATGGGCTACAGTTAAATCAATGATTTCAGTGGTATTGTGTTGTCAAGCCTATATGGAATAGGGTGACTGGGGTTCACCCCCAGGTACGTGTGTGGTAAGATGGAACAGTGATTTGATGGCTTGGAAAAAACTCTTCGCACGTTCGAGGACGAACGTATGTTTAAGTAGGGGAGAATGTAACGACCCAGCCGGTCGTTTTGAGTATTACAACTCCGTTTTCCTATTTACTGCTCAAATTATACTTTACAATTGTTGTGTGAATTGCCGGGGTAAATGGTTCAGGTCCGGTGGGGTTTTGGAATGAATTGGAACACTTAGTTCTAAGGTTTAAAGCTTAAGTTAAAATAGTGAACGAATGTCGACTTATGTGTAAACGACCCCAGAATGGATTTTTGATGATTTCAATAGCTCCGTATGGTGATTTTGGACTTAGGAGCATATCAAAAAAATTATTTGAAGGTACGTAATGGAATTAGGCTTGAAATACCGAAAGTTGAATTTTTGGAAAGTATGCCCGAATGGTTGTTTATGAGTGATTGTGAGGTATGCCCGAGGGGCTGTTTACGAGTGATTGTGAGGTATGCCCGAGGATCTATTTATGAGTGATTGTGAGGTATGCCCGAGGGGCTGTTTACGAGTGATTGTGAGGTATGCCCGAGGATCTATTTATGAGTGATTGTGAGGTATGCCCGAGGGGCTGTTTATGAGTGATTGTGAGGTATGCCTGAGGGGCTATTTATGAGTGATTGTGAGGTATTCCCGATGGGCTGTTTACGAGTGATTGTGAGGTAAGCCCGAGGGGCTGTATACGAGTAATAGTGAGGTCTGCCCGAGGGGCTGTTTATGATTTTATCACTGAGTTGCATCGCATTGGCATGCACACATGACATACAGGCATAGAGATGTATTTTCCTCATACTGTACAGTATCGCATCATTTATGATTTCCCACACATTTTGACAGATGTGCATAGTGATGCATTTGTTTTACACTGGTTATCTAGAAAAGAAATAAAACATCTTACTTATTTTGGAAAATATTTTTGGGAAAATTATTGTTTTCAAACTTATTCATACTTTTGGCAACATCGGTAAACGATTTGGGTTTTCACTGATGTACTTGAAAGGAAGAATTATTATTTTAGGAATCATGATTTAGCTGAGCATTTTATTTCCGATTTACTTTTGGTATTATTTGTTTACGTTGTTATGGACTGTTGTGGACTATTGGTTTTTGGACCCGACCTTGGTGGAAGCTCGTCACTACTTTCAACCTAAGGCTAGGTTTGTTACTTACTCAGTACATGAGGTCGGTTGTACTGATACTACACTTCTGCACATTGCGTGCAGATGTTGGCTGTTGTTGCTGATGTGCTCGATGGTTGCGGAATTTGAAGATGTACATGCGTTCCTGTTGTAGCTGCTTCTTGTTCATGGTAGCCTTAGATTTATAAAAGCTATGTTTATGTAGTATTCAAACATACTATGTATTTATTTCATTTCCGCTTTGTAAACTCTATTCTTAGAAGCTCATGATTTGTACTACCAGTTCTTGGAAAAATGTAATGGTTTCATATATTTTCTTTAATAATTGTCCTGTTAAATTACATTGGGATTGGATAGTGAATAGTTGGCTTACCTAACGGGTTGGGTTAGGTACCATCACGACTAGTTGGATTTTGAGTCATGACAGCTTGGGACCGGGAGATACCGAATATGTTTTGAGAGAAGTCCACCAAGGCACCTGCGGAAACCATTCGGGGTCTGGATAATGAGGGCCGGTTATTACTGGATCGGCATGGAGAAAGATGCAAAGGACTTTGTACGAAGATGCGACGGTTGCCAAAGACACGCACCGATGATCCATCAACCCGGAGAGCTACTTCATTTGGTCTTATCCCTATGACCGTTCATGAAATGGGGAATGGATATCATCGGTCCCCTACCGTGGGAACCTGGTAAGGATCAATTCATACTGTTTATTACTAGTTATTTCTCTAAATGGGTCAATGCTCAAGCGTTCGAGAAAGTCCGGGAAAAAGAAGCCATGGACTTCATTTGGGACCACATAATATGCCGGTTCGGGATACCTGCCGAGATAGTGTGTGATAATGGGAAGCAATTCATCGGCAACAAGGTAACAAATTTTTCGAAGATCACAAGATTAAAAAGATCTTGTAAATATCCTATCACCTTAGTGGGAACGGACAAGAGGAATCAATAAACAATACCATACTTCAAAACCTAAAGAAGAGATTGACCGATGCTAAAGGGAAATGGAAGAAAATTCTGCCCGAAGTCTTGTGGACATACCGTACAACCTTGAAAGCTAGTACCGAGGCCACTCCATTTTCATTGGTTTACGGTGCCAAAGCACTAATACCGGTTGAAGTGGGAGAATCGAGCCTCGGTTCCGATATGCGACCGAAAAATCAAATGGTGAGGCCATGAGCACGAGCCTGAAACTATTGGATGAAAGGCGCGAGGTCGTCCTAGTTCGGTTGGCCACCTAGAAATAGTGGATAGAAAGGTATTACAATTGAAGAGTCAACCTCCGACACTTCAATATCGGGGACTTGGTGTTAAGAAAAGTAACACTGCACACCCGGAACCCAAACGAGGGGAAGCTGGGGCCAAATTGGGAATGACCGTATTGAGTCATCGGGATTACCGATAAAGGTTCGTACAAACTCGAAGCAGAAAACGGTGCACAGCTACCGAACAACTGGAACGTGATGCACTTAAAGCGGTACTACTGTTAAGGTACGGTCTCATTCACTTTTTTATAATATTGCGAATCAGACTAAACCTTGCAGGCAATAACCAAAGGAGAATGTGACTATTAGGTTTTAAAGAACGCGTTATACTCTTTTTCCCTTGAACCGGTTTTGACCCAAATGAATTTTTCGGCAAGGTTTTTAACGAGGCAACAGTAAGCCGTGCTAACTTAGAATCGAAGACCGGTTTTAAATCGGAGTCAATGGTCTCATCAACGGTATTCGATCCCTTTCAAGATCGACCTCGAATACTGGGGGCCATCACCCTCGGGTCAAGCTTCTTAGCAAGGAAAGAAGGAAACTTTGTGCTTGAACAACCTAGGATCGGTGGTTAGGATTTATTGTAAGGGTCAAACGGTCAAGTGAACCATTCCTGCGTAGGCCACCTTAGCCATAATACAAGCTTTTACACGCTTTCAATCTTGTACTTTACACACAGAAATGAAAGAAAGTTTCTATCTTGCTATTACGTATTTTTGCCTCTTAAAGCATCGAGCCTAAGGGCTATCCCTACCCGGGGACTATCAAGCCCAAGGGTTACCCCTATTCGAGCCTAAGGGCTATCCCCACTCGGGGACTGTCGTCTGAAATAAGTTTGGGCAACTCGGGTTATTAAAACTCGGAAGCACAAAACCTATTAGATAGTGCCCAAACCTAAAAGGCTACGGTCGCCCTAAAAACGGCTCAGAGACGTCCGAAACCCGTAATCAAAACATAAGGCCTTCAATAAAAATTCAAAACCTGCCAAAAGGTTACCCTCGGTAGGTAAAAGCATCGTCTAAGATCACTTAGGCATTTTTGAAAAACTTTCGGTCACTTCGAGTTTTCAAAGCTTCGAGCAAATAACAAATTGCATCAAGGTCAGGTCCTGTTTGGACCTCCGAAAAACAAACGACTTATTACTACATTTGATTCTATACTAAGGCACTAGAAATATTTGCAAGAATAGAAATTGTGAAAAGATGATAAAAAATTGAAATTGCCAAAAGGAGAAATTTTATATATTCCGAAATATCTTTACATAGGCACAACAAAAATGGCCTCGAAATAAACAAAAAATATCTACATAACACAAAAACAAAGAAAAAAAAATTCGAAGGCATTCACACCTGATCTTCACCGAAGCCCGATTCAATCGCCAGAGCCGCCGGAGCCTTCGGATCCTTTGGAACCCTCGGAGCCTTTGGGTTCGGCTATTTTCTTTGCCTCGGCCTCAAATAGTTTTGCCTCCTAGATCTCGGCAAATCAGTGATTGGTGAAAATAAAGATTTTTACCTTTCTTAGAAATATACTTAGGGTAAAACTGCCCTACTATATAAAGGGAAAGATGATTATTCATTAGGGACACTGTAACACGCATACCAAGGCAATATACATGTGTTTCCTCTTCTTATAAAGATTATATTAAGTTCTTAGTTTTTTTCATAGCCCTCCATAAGTTTTTGGCTCCAAATCGAAGCCAGGCTAATTGTTTGGATCATAACCAGCCCGAACTCGGTCTTTCTACCGGTTTGATCAATTTCCATCTTTAATCTGCTCATCTAACGTTCTTAATCACTTGTATTGAATTAGTCCATATATCCTTAAAATCGCGCATAAATTCAATTGTTATCCATTTTTAAGGGTAAACAACATGCTTTACGTACAAATTACTCTTGCCGTTGCATGTCGAAAAAAGATATATTTCCTCTTTTTGTTCTTAGATTCCCTCAGTTAAATCAATTTTCATTTATTCAGATTTTGGATTCGAACGGACGAATTCATTATCGAAATGATATCGGTCTTGTTCAATTCTATTTTTTTTTAATATATCAGATGTGTTATAAGAAAAATTAAATTTTGGTGGATGTCTACTCTTCCTCCATGATTTTCTCAAATGCTTAATGACATATTCAATGACATATTTCTATGCTTAATGACATATTCAATGACATATTTTTCTTCACTTTTCATGCCTATATAAAGGCCTTGTAATAGATAAGAAAATACACACAATTGAAGAAGAAAATCTCTTCCTTTTCTCTATCTCCATTCCTTGTTCATGTTTTACTAAATTGCTTTTGTTTCATAAAAACATGTCTTGTTCATGTTTTACTAAGTTGCTTTTATTTTATAACACGTTATCAGCACGATGCCCTAATCAATTGAGTTACTTACATCTACAAAATTGTCCTACATCATAAAAGGTATGTTCCTACCATGCCTAATATTCATTTTGAAGAGATAAGCTTTTCTTTCTCATTTAACAATTTCAAAGAATAGTATCAAACATAACTGAAGTAACAATAAGGTTGAGGAGACTAGTACACTGTGATAAGGCATATAATGCTAATGTTAAGATACATTTTCTAATCCTTTTTAATTAATTCATTTTCTTATTCGTTTTCTCATACGTTCTTTATCTGTTATGAAAGTTTCCAATGCTAAGTATTTTCTTCTTACAAATTCATTCATATTCTTAAGTGTTTTACTTTATAAAGGAAAATACTTAAATGTAAACTAATTACTACTCCATATTTTACTTATTTTATTTTGTTGCATTATCAATATCTGTCACACCTCCTTTTTACCCCCAAAATGATAAAATGAGTATTATTGATTGTGGATGGTGGGTTAAAGAGTTTTTCCAATTAAAGTGACAAACTTGAATAGGGATTATTTTATTTACAGAGTCGCCACTTGAAATTGATTTTTTGGGTGTTTCAAGTCACCTTTTGTTTGAATCCCTAGTCAAAGGAAGATTTGACTCTTTTATTATTGGTCTGCAAAACAAAGTCCGGGTAAGGAATTCCGTTGATCGGGGAGAAGGTGTAAGGCATTCCCCGAGTCCCGTGGTTTTAGCACGGTCGCTTCATTGACTACAACTTGGCTTAATTATCTGATTTAATACATATTTGAGACCTATTGTGCATTTTTAACTTTTAAAGCCGCTTTTAATAATTTAACTCAATCGCCTTTTTTTAATATTTATGGAGTTATTTTTTGAACAAGCTATGATGTCATACACTTGTCGTTTTTGTACACATTGCAATCCGCGCCACGTGAAACGCACCTGCGATTCACAACGTGTTTATTTTAATTATTTCAAGTTGTGGTCAAGTCGCGTGAAACACGCACTTGAATTGGGATTTATGTATCATGACTATACCACGAGAATCGTACTCATAGTCACAATGATTTATTAATCGCGCCTAAATCACGCTAAGGATGTTTATAAGTTATTTTCCTAAAGATAATTTAAGATGGTTGTGAAGGCCATGATATATTGAAGTAAAATGGTGGAAAAAGGATAAAAT